>MVJL01006059.1:0-15232 GCA_002156465.1 Macrocentrus cingulum | reverse complement strand
GGTAAGAGGCGCGTTCATTAAATCGTTACGAGTGCCTCTATTTTTCTTTTTCATTATAAATTGATACCCGACAATAGACAAACAAAAAAAATTGTATTTTTCGTTAAATAAAACCTATATATATCGCTTTAGAATAATTACCAACTTAAATTACATCTACAGAAGAAAACCGAGTGGCGTTAAAAAATTTTTTTCCCTTTAATAAAACTACTTATTCTCACCAAACATACGAAAGTGTAGGGGCCCTCACTGGTGCAAGTCCTCTCGAGTTTTCGAATTAACTCTCCAGCATCTTGCGGAGGAGGCGGCACGAGACAGGCTCTTGTGAAAGGCAGGTACCTTGAGAGTGTACGTACAAGAGTACCCGCCAGAAGGAGAGTGCAGGAGAGGTTTGTCAGTAGTTGCGGCGACAAGTTCGCCGCTAGTATATACTAGTCGGAAGAAGGAAAAGAGCAGAGAGGGAGGCAGACTTGAGAAGAGAACGTGACAAACTTGCCGGGAATACCATCAGCTGATGTTAGATGTCCTTTGCTTATATGGCCTCTTCAGGGAGGCCCCAGTTGTTTCTGCATCATCAGAATCTTCGATTTGTATCGATTGCCATGCACTTTATTCGTATACAAAACCACAATTATCTCTACATTTTATTTTTATCCACATGCAACTACATTTCATCAAAATAAATAACATCCATCTATTTTAGACAGAATCAATTTATGAATTGAAAATATAAAAAAACGAATTCGGATCATATAACCTCTATAAATTTATTTTCAGCATTGAAATTGAATCAGCAACCACAACCATTGTCTTTCCGTAACAATTGAATTTTGCATATATGCGAAAAGACAATTGAAGATTGTCTAATTACGGTTGCAGAGATATAGAATGTATGAAAACCAGTGTTTAGCACAATGCACAGTGTGATCGTCAATTCAAACAGAGGATCTCGTACCACCTGCAAGTATATCGTCACATAAACCAACTTCTATACGTGTTTAATAATGTGTGAAGAGGAATGAAGGAAAAAAACTATGGATCCGCCGCGTGTTGTACGACGTATCTTGAAAATTGCCAAAGTTATATCAAAGTGTAAAGATGCTTTTTTTGCAGATGAAAGAAAAAATCAACTACAAAGTTTTAAAAATTCTATAAAATGACTTTTTATTATTATCGTGTGTTGGCGAATTTTTTTGATAATAAGAAAATCAATTTGTTCAATGTATGATTTTATTGAAATTTTTTTTTTAAATTAAAAGAAGTTTCATTTATTTACTTAGATATTTTTATATTTTCTCGATTTATCAATTTTTTCAAATAATTAGTTTATTTTTATTGATTTTTGGTTTGATTTAATATTGTTATGTGTATTTTTTATAATTTAATTATTTTGGATTTTTATTTCTATTTGGGATATAAATATCATGTGTGCTGCAATATAGACTCTGCAAACACTAATAATTGCATGGAAAATTCGAGCTAATGCACTGTATAATATTCACAAAATTTAAACTATGGAGTTTTTTTCTGTCAAGTTAATAATTTATCTAACATTTATATCAATGTGCAGACAGGTGTTAGGTCAAGAAGAAAATCAAGAAAACAATATAGCGTGGACTTTGAAGACCAAGCCAATATGTCAAGTACAATATTAAATTATTTCAACTATCTGTCCTTATTTTTTATACAAATGGTACGAAATGATCCTTGGACTAAAAAATTTATTATTTATCAATTAAACATGAAAAAAAAACGAAACAGAAAAAAAATAAACAATAAAAATTCTGAATATACTGAATAACTTTTTGAATTTTTTCCAAATTTCTTTTTTTATATAAATGTAAAAAAATTCTTAATAAAAAAATATTGATGTTGATTTATTTTTAAATTATAGCTTTAGTATTCTGTGCAACGTGCAATGTTCTTTCAGAATTTAATATTCATGTAGGAAGATATATTCTCATTTAAAACTTTTCATTGAATCAATTATCTATATTTATCATTTTTATAAATCCCTATAACCAATCAATATTAATAAATAAACGAGAATATCCCTTAAAAAAATACTATTAATAATGAAATGTAGTAACTTTGTAGAGACAATTTTGAAAGCGTAGCCAGTCCTCATAGTCGACGCAGCACTGGATGCACTTGTCGCAATTCCTATCAGGCAAATCATCTGAAACCGCACGATGGCGATGATCAATAATCAATTAATCTCAAGACAGAGAACACTCACCAAGGACAACAATATGCCACAGATACTCCGGAGGCAGAGTGTACATTTGATTCTTGGTCTTGACGTCGATGCATTTGACCACGCGAATTTCACGATTGCTACGTGCTTTCAGACGGTGAACCGGGTCTGGTGTCCTTGGTTGTGCCACTTGAAGATGCAGATTCGACGGTCGAGCACTCGGGGGTCGAGGACTTGGACTTATACTCGGTGTCACCGACCTGAAAAACAACGAGTCATGAGTTTATTATGATTTTCGCAGTGTGTCGACAAATTGCCAAGTTATTTTGATCTAAAAGCAAGGAAAGATGAGCCTACTGATCGCGTTTAGTGAACAAGGACCTGCTACTTGCACCGTTTTTCTCCTGACATGCTGAACTCCTGCCTTGCTTTCTCCACCGTGTTTTTTTTTTCTTGAATAACTGCTCAGAAACACGCCCTCGTGCGCGTCAATTTTTTTCTGCTTTTCGTTTTGTGAGGGTTTCGATGTTGAGCTTCGTCGGGTCAAAGCTAAACGCCGAGTCCTCGCAATGGTCAGTCAGGACTTTTTTTCTCTCCTGGAATAAAAAAAAAATGTTGGGTTTGTTGGGCATATTTTTTGGGCTATTCATTTACACAAAACCCAAGTGAGATAATACAAATTTTTTTTTAATATCGATTTTTTAAAAAATACCTCGAAATTCAGTATATTTTAATTTTTTTTTCTTTTTTTTTAATTTGAAATTTAATATTTTGGAATTTAATTAAGTCAAAAAATTTCTTTCGTATCTTACCAATTTTATTCATCAAAATTTATGAAAATTCGGTATAAATTTTTTTTTTAATTTGGAATTGGGTATTTAAAAAAAAATTTGAAATGGTTTTAGAAATAAGATGTGCGATTCCACCTCATTTGTAATATCTGCTTCTTCTTCGTAGCTCAACGCCACTACGGCCAACATCAAATTTATGAGCTAGAACGACCCAGAGAACACGACTACCGTGAAGAACGTGACGCTGATAGGCCCGTACGCCGACAACACCTGCTTATCAATGGACATATCATTTGTTGCCCGCGTTTAGCGATCGATATTCACCACACATCCCTCAACGATGAGGGTCTCAATTGTTCGAGCATTAAGTATATTTCTAGTTATATGTATATCATATAGACCTTGGTCTATAAACGTCCTCCCAATAGTCCAGGGTGTTAGCTGAAAGGTTGTGAGTATTGACCAAAGAAAATTGTCAACGTTTGTGAAGCCATGATTGGGATTCGGTCCGTATATAGCTCACGTTGCAGTATCTGTAAATAATCAATTTGTTGTTTATTTCAAAGTTCTTCAAGCTTCTATAGATCATGAATACAATTAAGCTCAATAATATTATTAGAGTTGAGTGGCGCAAAAAAAACCAACTCGTTTTTTTTCACTATCATAATTTATTGGGTAATAAAAACTCTCTCGAGAAATTTAATTAATAAAATTATGTTTTTTGAATAGCTCGAGGCCTTGAGAAAAATTTAAGTCAAAATTTGAGTTAAAAATTTATTTTTTTACCTTCAAATCACTATTTAAAATTAATAATTTTATTATAATTTAAAATAAGCTACAAGATGAAGAAAAATGAAAAATAAAAATCTTTCAATATATAAATTTTATAAGATGTTATTGATAATTTTTTAAATGATCTATCAGATGTATTCAAACAATTA
Organism: Macrocentrus cingulum; assembly: GCA_002156465.1. Taxonomy (NCBI): domain Eukaryota; kingdom Metazoa; phylum Arthropoda; class Insecta; order Hymenoptera; family Braconidae; genus Macrocentrus; species Macrocentrus cingulum. Next base: position 11,303 of record MVJL01006059.1, on the reverse strand, counting down.
TAATATTTTACGTTTAAATTTTCGAGAAATGAAATTTTTTTGATTGAAATTTTCATGATTTCTGAAATTTACGAGTGATCTTAAAAAGATAATTTCTATTTCGTACATAAACTTTGCGGAACTCAGTCATTAAAAGTTTAGAAAAAATTCACTGTAGCAAAAATAAAGAAAAAAAGAATAAAAAAATGAATTTAGACTCTTGAAAAAAATTTTGAAATGCATGAGTAACTTATAAAAATTTTTAATCGAGCTCTGTTTTTTTCAACAGAGCTCTTCAAACAGTAATATATGCAATATTTTCATTCAAAAAACACGATCATATATTATGTCACTTTTCTAGAATTAAAGAGGAAGATCGCTGAAAAATTGAGATTTTGTACTTGCTAATATCTTCATATAGGAATGCAAATTGAAAAAATTTGCTTCAACTACCTGTTATTTGTAGTTGATAGAATTCTCCACAAAAAAGATCTTTTGCAAAAAATTTCCCCATTCGCTTTTTTGGCTTTAGTCATATGATCTTTTCATTAGAGAGCCACAAAAACACAATTTTTTTTATTTATCAAACAAATTGAAAATCATGATGAAATAATTTTTCGCCATAGCGAGAGTAAATGGGGTTCTTGCTCCCACTACGACGAAAAATAGTATATTTACCTCTGGATGGAAAAGAGGTTTTTTTAACCGTGAATTCCTGCTCTCGCCTTCGACTCGGGCAATAAACTTATCAAGGTCTAAATGACGTTTTTTGGTCCCTTGGTGAACAATGTACTATTTCTACACGCTTCTTAGTGGATATGTTCTCACTTTAGTGATTTTATCGAAATATCTATCACTGATTTATCTGACAAAAATGCTGAATCCACTTGTCGACACATCAGTCACAAAAAAAAGTAAATTACCAATGCCCTGACATGTTTATAACTGCTTTCTATAATCTAATCTAACGTGTTGCAGGTTCCGGAGAGGGCTTTTAAAACATGATGAGTGCATTTAGAAGGTGGTACGTATGATCGTCAAATGCTCAAGTGCTCAAAAAATTCAAACGACTATGAAATAAATTTAATTTCAGAGTCGATATTGCAATTTATACCCTTATGGCATTTACGAGCTCCACTATCATCTGACAGAGGGTGATCTTCGTTATTTTATATATATACACAAGCCTATTGCCATTTGTACTTCCAAGGAAACCCATTTGGAGATATTTTTACCTGACATTTATTTGAGGTAATGTCATGCTGGATTTATTATGATTTATTCATTCTAAGGAGACCAAGTGATCCTAGAGCTTTTACTCACGTAAACTATTGTATGCCATAAATTCATTCCTCGTGAGACTGTATTCGTTTATAATCACTTGCAGTAGATCAGAGACATTCACGTAACAATCGTCCTCACGAATTTAATGACAAATTATGTTACAAATGAGGTCATGTTTGTCTACGATATTTTACACGCTGATCATTTTTTATTTTTTATTTAAATTTTATCTATTTATATTTTATCTAATTATATGGTTACATATTCGGTTCAAAAAAATTATACTCTAACATGTATACATTTGAGTGACAATATGATTATAAAAAATGTTCTTACAAATAATATAGGTTAAAAAAAATTATTCTCTTACATGTATACATTTGAGTGACAATATGATTATAAAAAATGTTCTTACAAATAATATAGGTTAAAAAAAATTATTCTCTTACATGTATACATTTAAGTGACAATATGATTATAAAAAATGTTCACACAAATAAAGTAACATAAAAATAACAATAAGATTTCCAACTAAAATATAAATTCAATCATTGTCAATATTAGTCAAAAAAAAAAATGAAAATTATTTTTTCACTAAAATCATATTCAATGCGATCTCATTTTTGTATTGGAAAGTGACATTTTATGTTAAAAGATCTTTAGATAAAACAAATTAAGCTTATTGGTCATCCATAAAAACACTTTGCGGTAAGCCGTATTTATTGTCGTAGTAACCTCCGGTTGTTAAGTCACTCTTCAATTCGCGACATATTTTCTCGCGCATACTGTTGCTGAAGCACGTTATTTTTTTTTCTTGCGATAAACCTTTATTTACTTCTGATATCACATTATGATAGACTTCAACGTCCGCGTACTGGTTTATTAAATTGTGTTCGATCATGTGTTTTGCGACCAATTTTACTTGATCTGCAGTAATTTTTGCTCGCTTAACAACTGTCGGACGGTTTTCATTGAAGTCAGATGATTTCCGAGACCTCTTCTTCAATGTGCTTTCCTCTGAAGCATCGGCTGCTGCCGCTAACATTTGATTTCTGTTCTCAAGAACTGCCGGTGGTGTCTGCCGATCGGCATCATCAACAGCAACACCATTACCTTCAGCAAGGTCAGTTTCTTCAGGCTCGCGATCGCAGTGCGATGGCCCTGCTTGCATTGCAGCTTGGGGAGATTGTGGTGGTGCAGTTTCGTGATCGGGGCCGTCCTCAGATAATTTCCGAGACCTCTTCTTCAATGGGCTTTCCTGTGAAGCAGCGGCTGCTGCCGCTAACATTTGATTTCTGTTCTCAAGAACTGCCGGTGGTGTCTGCCGATCGGCATCATCAACAGCAACACCATTACCTTTAGCAAGGTCAGTTTCTTCAGGCTCGCGATCGCAGTGCGATGGCCCTACTTGCACCGCAGCTTGGGGAAATTGCGGTGGTGCAGTTTCGCGATCGGGGCCGTCCTCAAATTCTGCACCATCACTGGCTTCTGAGTGGCTCTGCGGCTGCTGTGGTTTTTCCATTATGACGTTAACGCTTTGGAACTCAAATCCTCTCAGATTGGCCAGAGACCGAGGGTTCATTTTTTTTTTTCTATTATATGTCAGCTTTTTAAAAGTTTTAACTGAAGCGTTCACACTTCTTAGAGCCATCTAGGATTTCATAGAGAAATAAATTAATTATGTCGATAATAATAAACAAAATTGTATAATAACAATTGTAATGACTAACAATCATTTTTTGTAACAAAGCTTGTATAATAAATTGTTTTCATTTTTTTAATTTAAAAAGAAAACAATAGATTTATTTATTTATCAAAAATTGTTTGTCTGTATATTCAACGATTTATTCACACATCTCTCAGTGAATTTAATTTTGATCTCGTATTTTTATTCCTGTACTTATTATTTCGTACATTGTTTTGATGCTCAAAAATTATTATCAGTCTAGAATACTTTACTACATCGTGGAGAAAAATCAAAATTACTATGTATATATGGTTGTCAAACAGAGGGCGATTTGTAATGCTGTCCAGCTATAAGCCCGAAAATAACTTGAAACTGATATATCTGATATTTGAAATGGATACATAAATAATGGATTATATTCCCGGGGAATCTAAAATTTGATTATAGTATAGATCTTGACTGAGAAACCTGAGTTTAACGCTAATCAAAATTTTCGTATGATCAAATTAGATCTCAAAGGATCTCATGAGTTATTTGTGGAGATCTTTTTTCGTTTCTTTATTATAATTATTATAAACTTAATTATTGAAATTATTATAAACTTAATTATTGAATAAAAACATGATTTTTCACGTGTTATATCAGGTAAAAAATAATCCACTTAATGGAAATTACTGAATGTTGAATCTACGAATCAGAACGAAAATTATTTCCTCACGCTTAACTTTATTGATCTATTGCTTGACGTTTAAACTGCTCGAGCATCATCTTAACTTGTATGACTGATGATAGTTGACACATACGTCCGGAATACATTTTTATGGAGAAATTGGTAAAATATTTGATGAAGCTTTCAAAAAACCATTAATAATCAAGTTTATTATGCTATTATTATTATAAATTATTAACATACCTGTTGCTGGGCGAGAGCTGAAATTCCACAACAATATACTAAGAACTTTTTCAAGCTTATGTAATTAAACTATATTCAGTATGTACTATCTCGATAACTATATCAAAAGGGCTTGTATTGTATTCCCGAAGAAAAAAATACATATACTCGGCTCCATCTCTTATTCAGTATGCAGAAATTCGTGAATATTTCCACGTCAAGAAAAAAATACTACCATACTTAACAATGAATTATTGCTACCTCCTACCATTGTTTCCGTTTTCATCTGCCGATGATATTATTTTATTTCAATATAGCCCAATCAATACGTCCAAAATTGTGTAAATATACCATCCGATTGAAATATCTACCATCGATGCGGAAAAAAATTTAAAATTTAATGGTGTGATTTTTTAAACCAACTACGGGCTTTGTTAATAATAATTGATCGTTAAAGATTTACATACTGATAGTTCCGTACCTATAGCTTTTCTGAAAAAGTTCTTCGGATAAAAAATGTAGCGAAAGAAAAAAAAAAATAAATTTAAAAGGTCCTCATGAGAAAGTAGGAATTCCGAGCCGTTTTTGATAAAAAAAACGATTAAATAAATTAGATATTTGTTCATGTAATTAGTATAAAAAGCACCACTGCCTTCCCACTTTACACGTACTCTACGCGCGTGCGCTGTTTGAAAACCAACATCATCAACGTGTTAGAAAGAAAACAAGTCTCAGAGAGAGAGGGAATGAATTTCTGTCGATTGACTGCTTTGGAACGACCAAAAGCCTTTTCTCTCAGTCCGCTGCTGTATATATAGATATACCCTACAGATTTTGTTGTTGTTACTCACTCCGGACTATATTTTTGGGTAATATACGTTAATAATCGCCAAAGTCTGTGCAATTGCGTGCTGCTCATGTGTCGCATCATAAAAAACTACGTGTACGTCAATATAAATTCTTTTTTCAATATCTATTGGGATAAAAAAAATCTTCCAATTAGTATCTGGTAAGTTAGGTTATATTATTGTTCTCTACACTTTAATAATTTTTTTAACACTTTAATCAACTTCGTGGAAATGTAAAAAATAAGTGAAAATATAGTGAGTAGTTGATTATTTTTTGAACATGCAATTTTAAAAATATACATAATATTTTTTCGATGCAATTCAACATAAGATTTCCAATGACAGATATTTTTTTCAAGTCCCAAAATAAATAATCCAGACTAAATTTGATATCTCAAAAAAATTTTAATCGTAGTTGGATATCTTATCTTTAATTTGGTTATACAGGCAGACAGAAACATACATAAAAATCGCATGATTTGTGCTATTTGTGGACAAAAATTCGATGATGATCGTAAAGTCAAGATCACAAAAGGACTTCCAAAACTTATTAACAAAGGCAAAAATCTCGGAGATCTAAGGTGGAAGGTGTGGACGAACTTATCATTTGTTTATGCACATGAACAGTGCCGAACATGGTACTGCTCTGCATCTCCTGCAACGTTTCAAAAAAAGAGGAAATTGGCTGGAGGAGGATCTTTTTGACGCTGCTGCCGAAGTCCCTGAAGCGAAAGTGTCCAAAGAAGAGTTAGATGAAGAATTTACTGTTGATGAGGCTGTAGCAAGTCATCCCGATCAATTTGACTATAAAAAACGGTGCATTTTTTGTGGTTTGCTCTGGTGCAATACTGAGAAAAAAAAGGCAAGAAATTTCAAGATAAGGGCATGAAATTGCGCCTGCAAGAGCTTTGTGAACAAAGGAATGATGGATCTGGAGCTGATGTTATGGCTCGAATTCAAGGGGTCGAGTCTTTAGTGCAAGTGCAAGCCCGCTATCACGGCAATTGTCTTGTTAAATTTTTAAAAATCCCAAAGGCGGGAAATTCTACGAAGTCATGACAGAATGAAGCGTTCGCACTAGTCGATGACTATATCCGGAATTCAGGAAAAGAAAAATTCACGTGGAAAGAGTTTAATTCTGTCATGGGTGAAAACCCTGTCAACGCTCGAACTCTATCCAAACATTTATCAGCTGAATTTGGTGATGACATTTACGTGGTTACGAGAAAAGGGGCAGAATCTGTAATACACTGCAAGGGTTTCAGCGCAAAAAAAAATTTTGCAGACTGGTATACGGATCCAAAATTCACGACGAAGTCTAAAAAAAATTAATGATTCAAGCGGCTGCAGGAATTCTACACGAAGAGATTATTGACTTTCAATGCGGCTATGAGCACTATCGTCCAGCTAACAAATTTTTCGACGAAGTGGAAAACGAAATCCCGTTCTTGTTAAAAACTTTTTTGGATACATTGATCCGAGTGCGATCGAAGCGGAAATCAAATTCTATTTTTGAAGACCACGACCAACATTATGCTAAGTGCTGCAGCATAACTCACTCCATCATCACTGCTGTTAGACCATCTTTTTCATCACATTTAAAGTTGGCAATAGGTATCTACCTTCATCGAAAATCTGGATCCAAATTGTTATTAGACTTTCTGTCTAATTTGGGTGTGAGCAGTACGTACTATGAGGTTCAGCAATACGAAGTATCGGTAATTAAAGACCCACCACAATTCATCGTAGAAGGTGTTTGATTTCAACACGTGTTTGATAACACCGATCACAATATCCACACACTGACTGGCCACAATACTTTCCATTGTTTGGGTGGTATTGCTATCAACACGCCTGCTGACAGAGTGCGTTATGAGGGCGCAACAAAAAAAATCGTTAACGCATCGAAAATTTCTGCTTCGGAATTAGCTGCTGCTGCCGATCAACCAACTGTAAGTGTACATGAGATTTCAGTTTGGTTCGAGGACCGTAAGCCGTATGCGAGAAAAATGATACCCGGAATAATTTCTCTTAGTACGGGATTAGCTGGGAATATAAACACCAATTGCCACCGAGCCATTGAGATCGGCTTGGAAGGCATGGAAACCTTTGTTGGCAAGTGTGTGACCGAAGTTTCATGCAAAAAAAAGTTTTAAGGGCAGAATCTCGCAAGTGCTAAAGTCGGAATCCAGTTCGATGTGTCGGCAGTAAAGACTACAGATCCAAATTTACTATTCCAGCGCCTATCCGTCATATTTGATGGAAATGAAGCGTCAAAGATAACAGCATTAGGGCACGAGCTAACGTCCATCCCTTTATCTTTATTTGATGAAAAAGGATTTATGCGTAAAACGAACAAAGCTGAACTGTATAAGTGTTTGGAAAGTCTGAATAACGAACCAAATTTAGACAGATCGCCGAATACGTAAGTTGTTATTGATGGCGGGTTTCTACTCCATGCTGTACAGTGGCCTCATAGTGCAACATATGAAGATATTTGTAATCTTTACTGTGACTGGGTCACGAAACGATACGGCCAAGTTGTAATTGTTTTTGATGGATGTAATGCAGATAATTATGGCATAAAATCTTAAGAAAGATTCCGTCGACGGTCAAAAGCATTTGCACCCGATATTATCGCAAAGAACAACTTACTTGTCACAGTCACAAGAGAGCAATTTCTCTCCAGTGACACAAAGAAAATGTACTTCATCGAACTGTTGGCGCAGCATTTTCAAAAGCGTGGATTTATTGTGAAACAAGCACTGGAAGACGCGGACAGTCTGATAGCTGCAACAGCGAAAGAATTAGCGTTGACGAGCAAACGTGATGTGAGAGTTATCGGCAACGACACAGATTTATTAGTATTGCTAATAGATTTGACAGAAGATGAGCCGGTATATTTCCTCAAAGAAGACTTACACCATAAAACAAGAACTCTTTATGCAGTCCAACAATTAAAAGAGTTGAAAAAATTCATTTTGTTCGCTCACGCATTTTCAGGCTGCGACTCAACAAGTGCAAGTTATGGCAAGAGTAAAAAACAACTCTTCAAAATTTTAAAAAATGACCCAGAACTGCAGGATAAAATTCAAGAATTTTACAATCCACACTCACCGGACAATTCGTTGTATGCTGTTGGTATCGACATTCTTGGTCGGTTATACAGCTTTGATGGCTGGGATCTAAGCCGAATTCGGTACGACAAATTCAAATCCGCCTGCTCCAATAACTCTACATCAATGAGGCTGGCTCTCCTTGCTTCTACGGACGCAGTATTAATGGAGCACATAAAACGTACTTATTATCAAATACAACTGTGGAAGAGAAATAAAATGCACCCAGCAAGTTGGGGATGGAGAAGAGCGGGAAATGTACTTATCCCAACCATGAATACAAAAGCTCCAGCTCCTAAACAATTACTACGTTCGGTAAGTTTGACAAAAAAAAATTTTTTGCACAATTTTGTAGAATTTTACAAGCATGTATGACGTTTTTGTACATGACGTTTCTTACTATTGTCTAATTAAATTTACTAATTGCCTTTTTTTATGTGTCGCAGATCAGCTGTAAATGTACCACGAGTTGTACAACAAATCAATGCAGTTGTAAAAAATTCAGTTCCATGCAGAAGTTTTTGCGTCAATTGTTGTCGTCCTGCGACCGGCTATAAAAATCGCATAATACCAATGTCTGGGGATGTAACCACAGAAACAACAAATGAAGGCAACTCTGATGTTATTGCAGCAGAACAATATCCCTCAATGGCATGTGAGGAGGATGAAAATGAGGATACAAACGAAATGACCGCAGAATCTTCATCACAGGATGCCGCGATGTCCTGTGATGAGGAAGATGAATTAGCCAATTTCACTTACAATAATCAAATGGAGTGGGATGTAGACTTCGCGGTGTTTTAAATTTAATTTTTTTTTATCATCAAAAAATTTTCGATCGCGGTACTTTGAATTCAAAGATATTGAGCGAAACTTTTTTCTTACAAATAAATTTGATTTTTGAAATAAACTTGTAAAATATTTACAGATAATTGTCATTGTGATATTTTCTTATTTGATTCCACTGTTGGATTAGTTGGATATATATAAATCATACATAATACATTGGAAGTGGAAATTATATATTGTCGCCTAATGACGCTTTGCGCATGCGTCCAAAAGTCAGTTGGTCGCTCATATGGAATACATTGGAGTAAGTAGCACCAACATATTTAGCGTCCTTGTCGTAAGTGTTTGTCTTTTAATAGTGATAATAATATATTCTTTTATTAATGAGATAAGATAGAAGGCTTGAAAAGCACCATTTCTGAGGAAAAAAAGCACTTAAAGATTAAAAGAAAAAAAGAAAAATGAAATTAGAGCCGGGGAGCAGTGTTAAAAAAAATTGCACTCAGTCTGGGTGATTATATTCCATGGAAAGTATCAGATAATTCAAATAATTTGAAATCAACCACTAAAGCTTCCAAAAAATCTTCGATCAGAAAAAGAAAATGTTTGAGAAATCTCAGTTCTGAAGATGTTACTGCAGGTGTTTTGTGAAGTCTTAGATCAATGGGCTGTTCCTCTGGTATATTTGAGACCAAGGATGCGGCACACTCGGACACATTTGGCTCGAGGTCAATGATTTCTATTTCTTTAATTTTTATTTTTTTGGGGGCAATTGGCCCTATCGCTGACTCCAATACTCGCTTTCGGGATGACTTAGCATCGGCATCAATTTCCGAATCCTAAAAAGCGGGACAATATTATTTGAATAATGTAGAATATAGTAGATGTAATACAAGTCGAGATAAAAATATACTCACGTTCAACTGCTGCAACTGATAGACGTAATGCATATCAGGATTAATCTCGCTGGTGCCAGGTATGTCTATACCTATTATGTCATTCAATTGTAGTTCCCAAGGAGTTCCCGGAGTTATTTTGCGGTAATTGACAGAAACACCATTGCTACTCTAAATGATCAAAAAATAGAACAATCATTAGATCGTAATGAGATTAAATTCAGTTTGTTGTAAATGATTCGTTTTACTTTTTTATCAACGACTGCGATCCCACTAGCGCTCGTCTTGAAAATGCAGTGTAATCGAGATACAATCAGACTAGTACAGACTATCTGATTATTTGTCTCGTTTCTTCCGCAATTGTACTGAAAAAAATACAAACATAAATAGACTCTGTCTCAGTCATTCATAATAATTACATAAAATCTGCACCGTTACTATATTGCTTATTGTTGCGATAAAATATCGCAGAAGCCAGCGCCATGTTACAATGGCGAAAATTATTATAGCGGCCAATGCGAGAACAAAATAATCAGTGATGGTCATAATAAATGTTGTTTGATTATCGCAACGATAAAATATCGCAACGATAAAATATCGCACCATGTAGATTGCAAACGAACATGTGTTCAATGAATATATCCTTCCGAACGTATAAAAATCAAATAAGCTTTTTGATATTTTAATGTTGTGTAGTCAGTCGATACGAAAAAAAATTAACTTAAAACGATAAAAAAAAAAAATCCTCTCGGCGTTACAGTAGATATAGTAAGTAAAAAGCACCCATTCGAACGTAAACCATCATCTTCGCTATTATTTCTTTCTACTAATTTTGCAGAATTAGTCAGACCGAAAAATTCAATACTGCACAAATTTTATCGGAGATGTCACCAAAAAAAAAAATGCAATAAACCAATAAAAATCCATTTTTTTAAATAATTTCTACGAGCGCGCAACTTGAAAAAATTTGGTCGAACAAAAATGTTGTCGAAATATTGTAGTAGAAGCGACGAGACTAGAGGGATCGTATTATTAACACGTTAAACCTCAAGTTTTAAGTGATAAACTATTGAAAAACTATTTTTTAAAATAATTTTTCGAGCGCGCAAATTTTAAAAATTTGTTCGAACAAAAATGTTGTTGATATATTGTAGTAGAAGCGACGGGACTATAGGGATCTCATTATAAACGCGTTAAACCTCAAGTTTTCAGTGATAAACTATTGAAAAACTAATTTTTTAAATAATTTTTCCGAGCGCGCGAATTTTAAAAATTTGGTCGAACAAAAATGTTGTTGGAATATTCTAGTAGAAGCAACACGACTATAGGGATCTTATTATAAACGTGTTAAACCTCAAGTTATAAGCAATAAACTATCAAAAAACTATTTTTTTAAATAATTTCTACGAGCGCGCAACTTGAAAAAATTTGGTCGAACAAAAATGTTGTCGAAATATTGTAGTAGAAGCGAAGAAACTATAGGGATCTTATTATAAACGTGTTAAACCTCAAGTTATAAACAATAAACTATTAAAAAATAAATATCCTTGTAGAAGCGACGAGACTATAGGAATCTTATTATAAACACGTTAAACCTCAAGTTATTTCCGATAAACCAATAAAAATCCGTTTTTTTTAACAATTTCTTCGAGCGCGCAACTTGAAAAAATTTGGTCGAACAAAAATGTTGTCGAAATATTGTAGTAGAAGCGAAGAGACTATAGGGATCTTATTATAAACGTGTTAAACCTCAAGTTATAAACAATAAACTATTAAAAAACTAATTTTTTAAATAATTTTTCCGAGAGCGCA
>MVJL01006054.1:0-10805 GCA_002156465.1 Macrocentrus cingulum | reverse complement strand
AACAATAATCACCTATTTCATGTATATAATAATATACCTGTTATTTTTAAATGATTCGTTTAAAAACTGCAGTCTTTCGAAAAAAAAACCACGCAGATTTTAATTCGGGTGCTGCGGCCCCGGTCTGACGACTGATATTGTCTATCTCATTTTTACCTCTGTTGTAGTTTCGTTGGCAATCATTCGAAGGGAAGTGAATATCCCATCTTGACTCTCCTGGGGAGATATTTCACTAACCCCCTGAGATGATGACTTCAAAATTGCCGAACCAAAATCTCTCATTGCAGCGGCAAGAATCGTTGCACCGGCCATAGCATCTTTTATATCTATATTTCGTTCTAACAAAATGTATATACATTGTATATATCTGTTGGTTGTTATTAACTGCTGTAAATCAAACATTTTAAACAAAATATCTTTTATATCTATATTTCGTTCTAACAAAATGTATATACATTGTATATATCTGTTGGTTGTTATTAACTGCTGTAAATCAAACATTTTAAACAAAAGAACGTATCCTCACTTTTACTGCCAATGAGTGGTAAGTTGTCATCATTCGAAATAGCTGGGACTCATTCGCCTACTGATGATGCTTTTAAATCGTTGACAATGACTATATTGCTCTCGTCTGCCAATGAGTGGTAAGTTGTCATCATTCGAAATAGCTGGGACTCATTCGCCTACTGATGATGCTTTTAAATCGTTGACAATGACTATATTGCTCTCGGTCCTAAATACGACAGTAAAAATGAAGAGTTAACAATAATCACTTATTTCATGTATATAATAATATACCTGTTATTTTTAAATGATTCGTTTAAAAACTGCAGTCTTTCTATGAAGAGTTAACAATAATCACTTATTTCATGTATATAATAATATACCTGTTATTTTTAAATGATTCGTTTAAAAACTGCAGTCTTTCGAAAAAAAACCAGGCAGATTTTAATTCGGGTGCTGCGGCCCCGGTCTGACGACTGATATTGTCTATCTCATTTTTACCTCTGTTGTAGTTGTCTTTCAAATGTTTCCACCTGCAGATTTTAATTCGGGTGCTGCGGCCCCGGTCTGACGACTGATATTGTCTATCTCATTTTTACCTCTGTTGTAGTTGTCTTTCAAATGTTTCCACCATGCCTGCAGCTCCTCGATAGAAACGGTTGCTGAAAAGAAGAAATAAATATTAAAATAGAGTATTATATCTCATGAATTGACCAAAATGGGTTACGAGAACATAACGAGATGAAAATCTCTTCAACTCTACCATTTAATTTCTGAGCAACTGCTTTCCAGGCAGCATCATAGGTGGGTTGTGTCTATTTGTTGAATAAGCAGCCGACCGGGACTCTGGGACTGGCAAGTCAGGGAATAATAATTCTGTTAGCCGGATTACAATTAAGAAAACACACTGGTTTTGTTGGCAGCGTGTCTAAATGCCGCCTGCTCGGGCGGAAGGACCACTAAAAGATACAATATTTAGGTAATCTTAATACTAATGTTTCTGTTGATACACTTTTGAGTTTTGGCGAAGCCGATTATTGTCATACAAGGGGAGGGTCCCAACGGTGGGATCGGTTTCGGGACCCCCTCCTGAGGGGTTGTAGCCCCCCCTTCCCCCCCAGGAGTCACAACCCGGAGCCGTTCACCCTGGTGGGCCCTCGTTCTCGAGAAATTTTCGTTTTCGATCCCACCGTTGGGACCCTCCCCTTGTTAGAGTTTCTAGCCGAGTGTAAAAGCCCTCAGCTGAGGTGACTTTGATTTTCGTTTTGTTTCGGATGACACAGCGTTATTCTTCATTTGTGTAGGTGCAGGTGGATTCTCGTTCATCTGTTGTTCCTCCAGGATATCTTCTTGTATAGCAGGGTCATGTTTCATTTGTGTAGGTGCAGGTGGATTCTCGTTCATCTGTTGTTCCTCCAGGATATCTTCTTGTATAGCAGGGTCATGTGTAGGTGCAGGTGAGTCGTAGTTCATCAGTTGTTCCTTCAGGATGCTCTCTTGTATTGCAGGGTCACTGCTCGTTACTAACTGTACTTGATAATCTCCTTCTAATATAAAAGACGATGTATGCACTGGTTTCCAGCTCGATTGCTCTCTTGTATTGCAGGGTCACTGCTCGTTACTAACTGTACTTGATAATCTCCTTCTAATATAAAAGACGATGTATGCACTGGTTTCCAGCTCGACATTTTGCAGAGGTTTGAACACACTAAATTCAATAAAATGAAACTTCGAAGGTATATGTAACATTAAAGACGATGTATGCACTGGTTTCCAGCTCGACATTTTGCAGAGGTTTGAACACACTAAATTCAATAAAATGAAACTTCGAAGGTATATGTAACATAATTCAGACTATAATATTACCTTTTGATCCTCGTCAAACATGCACAACTGGCCATTAAATTCCCGAACCAGGGTCATATAATGTCCACTTGGAATCGTAGCTCCCAAGTGAATCACCGTTTTGATCCTCGTCAAACATGCACAACTGGCCATTAAATTCCCGAACCAGGGTCATATAATGTCCACTTGGAATCGTAGCTCCCAAGTGAATCACCGCTGATGCAAAAGAGTATTGGACAACTTGGCCTCATTAAATTCCCGAACCAGGGTCATATAATGTCCACTTGGAATCGTAGCTCCCAAGTGAATCACCGCTGATGCAAAAGAGTATTGGACAACTTGGCCATGGAAATCATCATCAGTTGATTCATCAACATTAGCCGTAATCCAAGTAATGTTTCCTACAAATGTCACTCCATTGGGAAGTTTTTTTTGTTGATTGTTAAATCTATTTAAAACTAGACAAAGGATATTTGGCGGAGATTCCACTGTTTCTCTACAAATGTCACTCCATTGGGAAGTTTTTTTTGTTGATTGTTAAATCTATTTAAAACTAGACAAAGGATATTTGGCGGAGATTCCACTGTTTCTGACAAGGTACTTGCTTCTTAAACATTTGTTGCACTCAAAGCCTCAAATAATTTTGGGTGACAACATTTAAGGATATTTGGCGGAGATTCCACTGTTTCTGACAAGGTACTTGCTTCTTAAACATTTGTTGCACTCAAAGCCTCAAATAATTTTGGGTGACAACATTAATTCAAGAATGTCCAATATTGAACCGACAACAGAAACTGGCAAACCCTAAAATTTCGATTAATAATAATGAAACTTTCCATACCTCAATTTTGCGAGTATTCAAGAATGTCCAATATTGAACCGACAACAGAAACTGGCAAACCCTAAAATTTCGATTAATAATAATGAAACTTTCCATACCTCAATTTTGCGAGTTAGAAATCAAATCAGGACTGCCATATAATATTCACCTGCATCAATTGGTCATGTACAAAAGGTATTTGGGTCAGTTGAGGATGTCTAAAATCATATCAGGGTAAATCAAATCAGGACTGCCATATAATATTCACCTGCATCAATTGGTCATGTACAAAAGGTATTTGGGTCAGTTGAGGATGTCTAAAATCATATCAGGGAACATAGAACTTGATGATCGGAGGGAAAATAGTCCTGCATCAATTGGTCATGTACAAAAGGTATTTGGGTCAGTTGAGGATGTCTAAAATCATATCAGGGAACATAGAACTTGATGATCGGAGGGAAAATAGAACATAACGCAGAGCGCAGATAGTACAGTCAGAATGGTCAGAACATCTTATTGCATTGTCTTCATCATGTATTAACCACTTCACAAACTCTGGCAAATGAAAAATAACGCAGAGCGCAGATAGTACAGTCAGAATGGTCAGAACATCTTATTGCATTGTCTTCATCATGTATTAACCACTTCACAAACTCTGGCAAATGAAAAATAGCTTGAAGAATACTATTATTATAGCACGAGTTATTGTTGTGTCTCAAGCCACCACACAATGGTGGAGGTTCATCCTCTTCAGGATAAGCGCCGTGCATCATGTAAACTCTTATATTGACGTTAAAGCTTAAAAAAATTAAAGTTAATTTTTTATCGCAAAGACTTCAATGCACTCAATACTTTTGATATGAACATCCATAAACAATGCTAAATTCAACGCTGACAATAATTTTCCAGGGTTAATTTCATAATAAAGTTAATTTTTCATCGCAAAGACTTCAATGCACTCAATACTTTTGATATGAACATCCATAAACAATGCTAAATTCAACGCTGACAATAATTTTCCACGGTTAATTTCATAAACACAACAACATTTGTGATCACCACTGGCTGATTAGTTGGATAGATGACCGCTAAAAATTATTCCATTGAAATAAGGCGCCACTTAGTCAGAATGGTCAGAACATCTTATTGCATTGTCTTCATCATGTATTAACCACTTCACAAACTCTGGCAAATGAAAAATAGCTTGAAGAATACTATTAATATAGCACGAGTTATTGTTGTGTCTCAAGCCACCACACAATGGTGGAGGTTCATCCTCTTCAGGATAAGCGCCGTGCATCATGTAAACTCTTATATTGACGTTGAAGCTTAAAAACATTAAAGTTAATTTTTCATCGCAAAGACTTCAATGCACTCAATACTTTTGATATGAACATCCATAAACAATGCTAAATTCAACGCTGACAATAATTTTCCAGGGTTAATTTCATAAACACAACAACATTTGTGATCACCACTGGCTGATTAGTTGGATAGATGACCGCTAAAAATTATTCCATTGAAATAAGGCGCCACTTGTGCGTTAAATTTAACGCAGCGTTAAAACAACGCACCATGTAAATCCAGCCTTCTTCTGATAGAAGAGAATAGAATGCGAGGAATCCTCGATGACGGGGTAATTCTTGTGTACTGGTAGAATTGAGTGCAAGGAATCCTCGTTATCGTGAAAATTCTCGTGTATTGGTGGAGTCGAGTGCAACGAATCCCTGTCCAAAAAATCATTGTTGGAACTTTTATTAGGTTGATTGATGCTCTTGATAGTCTGGACTATATTAGCATTTTTGCTAATTATTTTGACACGGTCCCCATACCGTTTCTTCAAACTTTGTAGACGTTGTGTGCATAAGGGGTCTGCAAATTGGTATTTATTTATTGTAGATTTATTTATGGTAGATATTGAACTTATTTACATATAGGTTAAGAACAATGCTTATATACATACCATTCCGCATATTTTCACGAAAATTAGAGGGTCCTGCCAGAGTTATCTCCCATCTTGTCCACTTATATAACACACGAAAGATTATGGAACAGTCAATGACTGTTCCATAATCTTTTGATAAATTTTGCCCTGAATTTTAATGTAATTAGTCTGAAAAGATATCCAACTAAGCCAAATAAACGCTTTGTTTATACACCGACCACTAAAGTCAAATTGCGCCTAGCTGTATACAAGCAAATGCAAGCTGACTCTAATGAGATAGCTGCTGAACGCTCAAAATTAAAAAAAAAATGGCGAGCCAAACCGTCAGCCGTGCACGATACAAATAAAAAAAAACTGCAATCCACTACTCGTGAGTTACCTAATATTATTGGAGATCATCAGGGCAGTTTAGCGAATACTACATCAGATAAATTAAACGTCCATGATACAGATATAATAAACAACGACAATGGTAATAGAAAATCTAAAACACCTAAAAAACAACTTGTTTCTGTACCGGGCAAATCAAATTTTGGGCAGCCTGCAGCTTCCACGATAAAAAAATCAACTACTCCGCCATCAGTGGCTCGGCAAAGTCATTGTGCAAATTGTACGCAATGCGTTTGCAAAGATTAAAGACAGTATGTTGAATATATTTGACTTGACTGTTATTTTTATCAAAAAATACTGTGCATTAATGTAATCCCTTTAAATAATTCATGTTTATAAGAATCATTTTTCATATAGTAACTCCCGAAGTTGTTACCGCCGAATTTAATAGGGTGGTGATCAACCGTAAAATTCGTTCAATAATAAATCCAAGAGACTTGACTCCAGAGCAGTTGGACGAGCAAAAAATTAAAAAACAGGAAGCAGCGCAGAAAAGTAGACTTAACAGTAAGAAAAGAAAAAGTGGTATGTACATTATAATACATCCTATCGCTGTTGATTGTAGTCACGATAACGATTCACAATCGGGTGATGAGCGAAAAATAAAAATACCGGACGAAGTGGTGAAAAAAAGCGCACTCGATAGCAAGAAAAGCACAAATGGTATGTAATCCGATATATTCGATAAATAATTTAAAAAATTAGAAAACATTAATTAATTTTGTTTATAGAAAGCATCAATCAGGATCTAAATAGCAAAGTAGACACCGTCAGTCCTCCGAAGCTCAGGACAAAATCGAAGACATTGTTGTTGGCTGATGATCAGGCTTCCCAATCAGCTCCTGATGTATCGCAGAATTCCGATAATCATCAAGTTCAGAGTGAAAAATCTGATGTGCACAATTCAACTAATATAAGTAGTAATAACGATTATCTTCTACCTGCCGTTCGAAACCATCAACTATTACTATAACTCGATTCGCAGCAGAAAAGTGCCAAAAACGGGACAAAACTAACTAAGTTCTGGTCTACTCAAAGCGATTCTTCACAGCAAGATATGAATGGAAATTACAATAATCCAAACTATTATTTTAATCGCTGGCGTGAAATATATGTAGAATATGATAGATTGTGCAATATTTTTGATTTGGCATTAGATGATCGAAACTACTATTTTAATCGCTGGCGTGAAATATATGTAGAATATGATAGATTGTGCAATATTTTTGATTTGGCATTAGATGATCGAAACTACATTAACGTTTATGGAGAGAAGAAAAAATTGATAGATGATATATTCGAACCTAAGGTTGTGCTGGATTTTGATTTGGCATTAGATGATCGAAACTACATTAACGTTTATGGAGAGAAGAAAAAATTGATAGATGATATATTCGAACCTAAGGTTGTGCTGGATTTGCAGGGTTTTGCCTATCCAAGCTTGGAATAAATCGCAACATGCATTGAGGATGACAGTTTGCGACATAGTGTAAAAAATAATTCCCCAATGGCTGTTGCATTTTTATTATGGTTCTGGTCTGTACATGTGGATAATATAGAAACATTGTTGGCAAAATCGATCTAGATGATGTTGCAAATGAACCATTCATCCGAATTAACGACTATAGATATCAGCCAGGTACCAATAGAGTACATTGTTCAAATTTGTTCAAAAGTTATCGATTAAGCCTGGCCGAAACTGCCCAATGTAATGCAACGAAATCCAAAAATTATTAAGTTATCGATTAAGCCTGGCCGAAACTGCCCAATGTAATGCAACGAAATCCAAAAATTATGGGATATCGTCGGTCGACGTCATTTCGGACCAAGTTTTACAGAGTTTTATGGACCGTTGCCTATGGAACAAAACTGCCATGCATGCAGAATGTTACAGAGGTCTGAAAAGTAGGGGGCGGGCCTCTAACAGCTTCTTGAAGCATCCTGGGGAACGGTTTGCCTATGGAACAAAACTGCCATGCATGCAGAATGTTACAGAGGTCTGAAAAGTAGGGGGCGGGCCTCTAACAGCTTCTTGAAGCATCCTGGGGAACGGAATGTTTTTTTGGTTAGAAAGGGGATACTCTGAGCTACAGAGATTAAAACCAACGCTATCCAGTCAGTCGCACATGTGAGCACTATATCCTGGGGAACGGAATGTTTTTTTGGTTAGAAAGGGGATACTCTGAGCTACAGAGATTAAAACCAACGCTATCCAGTCAGTCGCACATGTGAGCACTAAAAGGATCAATCAGCGTGAAAACCAAGATGGCTGTGATTATAGACGTGCAAAACTTCAAGATACCAAACAACGAACTGGTGGTGTAAGAGTTGACGTATGCAACTTGCTTATATTCTCCAGCCAGGGATTTTTTAGAACTGAAATTGAATAAATTTCTATTTTTACTACGATGTAAGTGGTCTGCTTTACCTTTCAAGATACCAAACAACGAACTGGTGGTGTAAGAGTTGACGTATGCAACTTGCTTATATTCTCCAGCCAGGGATTTTTTAGAACTGAAATTGAATAAATTTCTTTTTTTACTACGATGTAAGTGGTCTCCTTTACCGGCAAAGTACAAGTGTATAAATTCCTGGTTCATTCGAGACTACCATGGTCCGATGGGGGAGTCTGGAAACCTTCCACAATCTAAAGTCCTTTACCGGCAAAGTACAAGTGTATAAATTCCTGGTTCATTCGAGACTACCATGGTCCGATGGGGGAGTCTGGAAACCTTCCACAATCTAAAGTCAGTAACATTTTAAAATATGTTATTATGGAAGACAATTTGAGCGTC
This sequence comes from Macrocentrus cingulum, assembly GCA_002156465.1. Classification (NCBI taxonomy): domain Eukaryota; kingdom Metazoa; phylum Arthropoda; class Insecta; order Hymenoptera; family Braconidae; genus Macrocentrus; species Macrocentrus cingulum. The sequence continues at coordinate 2,506 of MVJL01006054.1, read as the reverse complement.
GTGTACGTCGAGGAAAGAAACGATGGATTCAAAAACTGATTGGATATTTCTATTCAAAGACGGTAATAAATATGTGTTATTATGGAAGACAATTTGAGCGTCGTGTACGTCGAGGAAAGAAACGATGGATTCAAAAACTGATTGGATATTTCTATTCAAAGACGGTCATAAATATGAACGATATCGAGTGCCTATCTTTGCGTAACATGGTTATTTAAGAAACGATGGATTCAAAAACTGATTGGATATTTCTATTCAAAGACGGTCATAAATATGAACGATATCGAGTGCCTATCTTTGCGTAACATGGTTATTTCACGAAATTGTGATGACTGTTATATATATGGAGTGCTCAATCACTGCGTATGCGCATAGGAAAATGTACAAGCTTTACAGAAATGGTTATGAGAGATGATGACTGTTATATATATGGAGTGCTCAATCACTGCGTATGCGCATAGGAAAATGTACAAGCTTTACAGAAATGGTTATGAGAGAAAAAACCAACGTTAATGCAATTGTATAAAAAAAGGGTTTCATGGAATGAACAATTAATTTTACATTGATATCGAGTGCCTATCTTTGCGTAACATGGTTATTCCACGAAATTGTGATGACTGTTATATATATGGAGTGCTCAATCACTGCGTATGCGCATAGGAAAATGTACAAGCTTTACAGAAATGGTTATGAGAGAAATCACGAAATTGTGATGACTGTTATATATATGGAGTGCTCAATCACTGCGTATGCGCATAGGAAAATGTACAAGCTTTACAGAAATGGTTATGAGAGAAAAAACCAACGTTGATGCAATTGTATAAAAAAAGGGTTTCATGGAATGAACAATTAATTTTACATCATAAAAAGCTCGTTCTTTATTTAATTTAATTATTCTATTGCTAAAACCTTGTTGGCCACTAAAAAAGGGTTTCATGGAATGAACAATTAATTTTACATCATAAAAAGCTCGTTCTTTATTTAATTTAATTATTCTATTGCTAAAACCTTGTTGGCCACGAGTGGCAGCCCGGTTCACGCACGTGAGCTCGGCTGCTCGCTCTTCTCTTGCCTCTCTCGAGCGGTGCTCTCGGGCCGCTTCTAAACCAACGTTAATGCAATTGTATAAAAAAAGGGTTTCATGGAATGAACAATTAATTTTACATCATAAAAAGCTCGTTCTTTATTTAATTTAATTATTCTATTGCCAAAACCTTGTTGGCCACGAGTGGCAGCCCGGTTCACGCACGTGAGCTCGGCTGCTCGCTCTTCTCTTGCCTCTCTCGAGCGGTGCTCTCGGGCCGCTTCGTAACCTTGTTGGCCACGAGTGGCAGCCCGGTTCACGCACGTGAGCTCGGCTGCTCGCTCTTCTCTTGCCTCTCTCGAGCGGTGCTCTCGGGCCGCTTCGGCTTGCCTCGTCGAAGCTCGGCAACGGTTCAACAAGGCTTCAACACTGTCGGTCGGAGTTCGCACCTGTAATATTTATCGTGGAGACAGCTCAAACTGTACCGTCATTGATCTCTAACATCGATCGGTCTTTTGGGTAACTAATTCGCGAAATATAAGTCTAAAATTCGCGTGATCTAACCATCTAATCGTTTCAATGCAGATCTTGTTATTTCGTCGGAAAAATCACCTTGGACATTGACTATGCGGATCACGTCGTGCGACGGCAATGCGCGGATACTCACGCGGCTTTTACACTCGGCTAAAAGCATAAAACAATAATCGGCTTCGGCGAACCCAACAGTGCATCAACAAAGACATTATTATCATCACGATTCGACTATTATTACTTTTGGTAGGCCTTCCGCCCGAGCAGGTGCCATTTTGCCACACTGCAAATAAAATCAGTGTGTTCTTTGCACCCAATCCGGCTAATATATTGTTGTGAAAATCAGTTGATGAGTTACACCTCATCAGCTGATTTGCACTACCGACTGCGCTCGCCTATCGAGCGCAATCGAGTTGGCTCTTAAATAAAACAGATGCCTGTTTGGGTGCACGGCAACGCGGTTGCGACCGCGTTGTCATCCATTCAAACAAGAAAACAACAGAGTCGATTGACACGTGTTGTCAAAGATAGACCTTCTTCAATTAGCTCTGACTTTTGCTATTAAATATACACCTTTTTATATACCCCCGTCTAAATTCTTGAAAATATTCTATTCTCTAACCTGCCAGTCCCCGATTCCCGGCCGGCTACAAACATCTTTACCCACTGATTATATTATTTTTCTAACAGAGTGAGAAATTCTGCCTTGAGATTGCATTCTACGTTGAAACCGATTTCGATGTTGAACACATTCTCCCGATGGTTCACAGCGAGCAGTGCTGTACTCATAATTCCAAACGTCATCATGTGAATAACCGATTTCGATGTTGAACACATTCTCCCGATGGTTCACAGCGAGCAGTGCTGTACTCATAATTCCAAACGTCATCATGTGAACAATTGTTCAATGCCGTAAAGACAAGTAGCAAGGAGAAGCACATTAATGTTCTG
>MVJL01006048.1:0-57549 GCA_002156465.1 Macrocentrus cingulum | reverse complement strand
TGCGAGATAACGAAAAATGTTATATAAGTTAAATGATAGAGAATTTCATTTTCTAAAAGAAAGATAGAATTAAATTTTTTGATATTTTTTGTCGTTCTCGAGATATTTTGAAAAATGAGATTTTTCGAAAATCGGTAATATCTCAAAAATGGAGGGAGTTATAAAAAAGTTTGATTAATATTTTTTGTAGATAATTAGATGTACAATCATTTTACTTCTATGAAATTTCCCGTTATCTCGCTTAGTTACCGAGTTATTGCTAAAAAACTAAAAAAATCACGAAAACTCCGAGATGTTCAAGGGGTACCCCTTTGCAAAATTCATCAAAAAAAAAAAATTTTTTTTTTATCTCAACTAAACACTCAGAAATTGATCCTAGGCATGCATTACGCAATTCATAGTCACAATATCACATGTCTAAAACCAAAAGAGCGTATCGCTGAAAAGTTCAGGCCTTTTTAATCGCTGATATCTTGATAAGGATGCTCGTTACATAAATTTTGTTAATGACCTTTTTTGTAGCTGATAAAATTCTCTACAAAAAACGTCTCTTAAAAAAAAACCGTTATCTTCAATAGTTTTAAAAATACTATGGTTTGCAACAGCAAAAAAATTGTTCATACGCTCTTTTAACTTTATAGAAGTGATACTAAAAAAAACCGTTATCTTCAATAGTTTTAAAAATACTATGGTTTGCAACAGCAAAAAAATTGTTCATACGCTCTTTTAACTTTATAGAAGTGATACAGTTGTTTCAAAAATTCAACATTATAAAAATATCATTGTTTACAAGATTTGTAAAATTTCAGAGATACTTATATCGAGGAGAGACGAAGAGGCGTCTTGTTTATTTGCAAAGGATGCGGATTTAAAGTTGGAATATTGGGTGGGGCTCGGATTTTATCGGATTGGAGCATGCTCGATAAATTGGGCAAAAAGAAAAAAATAAAGGAGAAAGTTTGGGAATGGCTTATTACGACACCGGGTGGTATATAAAACGTCTGGTCGATGAGCTCTCGACCAACATACCAAGCGAGGTCTCGCGCGTCTCGCACACCGAAAAAGGAAGCGGAAGGACGGCGGTGAGCAAAACAGAATAAAAAAAATTTTCTACGCTGGGAGACACACGAGCAGAGGAGAGTTTTTGAGCTCGTGAACCAGCGGCGATTTATATTGACTAGGTACCCAGGTGCTTTGTGGCTCTTTCATGGCTTTAAAGTAGTCTGCTTCGCTTAGTAAAATACACGACACTGCTTTATATCATGTTTAGGAGTAATGCACTCATCTTGATGATGCTTGCAAACATAAAATTATAACTTGACAGAGGTTTACATCATTTTTTTTCTTATATGACAGGACGAAAAATTGCAAGAATGACAGGACAAAAATTTCTCTCTTGTCTGTCGGAGAGCTAAATAATATTTTATTCAATTTTCTGTATTAAATTGTTCTCTTGCAGTGTGACATTTTTCGTTGATTAAATATTAAATTTCAGAAGAATTTTAATAAAATACTAAATTATTATTAATCACTAATTTTGAATGTTTCATACGTTTTCATTACCTGGAAATTCCATACTTTGTGTTTATATTAAAAAATGCTTTTGACCTTTTGTTACTTGCAATAAAAATATTTCCAACTTAATTTTCAATTAAAACAATTCATATTTGTATTTTATTATACTTTTTTGTGATGAATAATGATCGAAATTCGACGTTTTTTCCAATTTAATTGAAACAATAACTCATTTCTACATCCTCTGATCAACAAACAGCCCAAATATATCGAACATTTCCAACCAATGATAGCAAAAATGCATAAACTAGATTCCGGAAATGTGAACAACTCGACCTCGTATTTTTAAGTCGTCAACATTCGCGGCCGGTGTAGAACTTTAACGAGCACGTGCCCAAGATGTAAAAGAGATGGTTGGTCGTGTTGTTTCCACTTGAGAGCCAGGTCATAGGGTAAAAGGATCGCGAGGAAAGTGGATCGTATGTATACGCAATCACGATATACACTGACGCTTCGAATATTTTGCGACACGAAAAGACACAGAGTGAATCGTGATCTCCCTCTGCCCCTCTGCTCATGATGACCAACAGGCGTATATACAAGGAGAGAGGGAGGTCAATAACGTGCCTCGAGGACTCGCACACGTTGTACGAATGAGAGCTATCAAGATCGCACACGTGGCGCAGATTAAAGTCGTTGTGTTCGCTCATTAAAAATCTTTACCCTCGAGTTTAATCGTTGTTATGTCAATTAGTCCACAACAGGGACTCTAATTCTCTTGATAAACCAATTAATTCCATCCGAGGATATTCAATAAAGCGCTAACTTGCTCTTTGTTCACGGTACAAACACCTTGCACAATAAATTTTAGATATTCAAAATTTATATTTGTAGTTTAAGACAAAGTTTGGATGAAAATCTCTTATCAGTGAGTGACAGCAAACGTTGACCTCTTTGCTAATTAATCAAATGTGTTACCATGTGCATTTCACGAACCCCCGGGAAAAGCACACCACACTGTGCTGTTGTATTCTCTGATATTCTGCACCGGATATGCCATGAGTAAACTTGCGTTCATTAATAACATACTCGGGAAATTCGATATGTGTCAAAGAAAACAAAAAGATTTTTTTTCTCAGATTTCTTATGCCAATGTAAAAATAGAAAAAACAATGAAAGTTTATCATTCTCTAGTTTTAAAATGTATTTCTTGATTACCATTGTGATAAGACTTGCATTGTTTCATTGAAAAAAATTTTTTTATTAATTTTAATCATAGTTTTTAATTTATACTGTTAAATAATTAAAGCCTTTGCGTATAGATAGCCTAAAAAACCATCTAAATAATTTTAAATTCGAAAAATACATTGTAAAAATGTAAAAAAAAAGCGTGTTAAAGTTATTTTTTAATGGCAACAAAAAGATTGATAAAGATATTTATCCGAAATGAGTTTAATAATAAATATAAATTATGTGAGGCACTGTATGTGGAAATTATCCAAGGTTTTTTTTTTCAATAAAAAAATTTATGACTTATAAAAAGAGGCAAGTGTTGAAAAGTACTTAATAATATAGTTTAAGAAACAATACATTGTTTTTGCTTGAGTGAAAATACTAATAAATTATAAATTATAATTTAATCTATAAAAATATCTGTCAAACTATAAATTTTAATATATTAGACATTTTTATACTCTCTTTATAATAAAATATTTTTAACAATCGCGTAAAAAAATTTTATTTTCAACAAATGAAGAATCTAATAAAGCAATGTTGCAATTTATTTTAATAAGGTTGGAAGAAATCGATAAGAAACGTATAAATTTCAATTTTAAGGCTTAAAATTTTGATGGTGTTATATAATATTTTTTTATATGGAATAAATCAACCTTCAACATACTATATTTATCTTCTTGAGCTACTGATCTAACTCTAAAGCGATAGCCTAACCGCTAAATCCCATAAATCACCAACAATTATTCAATGCACCATTTAATTTTTCCTGTTTCCGGTCCGAAAACACTGCGCTTGAACAGCTGACAAATTGAAAAAGCAATCGTAAGACAGGAAAAATAAAACTTCCGTTCACACGTGCAGCGTACAAAGGAGCACCCACACATACGACCATATATAAAGCGTGAGGGACAAATATATTCGTATAACGAAAGTTTTCACCGAGTGCAAGGATAGAATTTAAATAGGCTCACCTCTGCTTGGCCAGGAAAGTTTGGCGGTGGTTAGTCCAGGGGTCAAAGGTGAGAGCGGGGGGGAAAAAGGCCAAGTTAAAGTGAAAAAGGCTAACATAACAGAAAGCAAAAAAAAAACCGGATTGGCTAGTTGGATAAGACATGGAGGTTGGGTGGAAATGCGCGAGTGCGGGAACGACGCAGCGTTACGAGTGTGTAAAGTACTCTGAGGGAAAACTGCTTTTTAAAATGGCGATTGAAGTAACGAATGCGATCACGAAGGAAACTTGGATTAGGAAGGGTATAAAAGCCAGAGTAAACGAGTAAGTCAAAGTGAAGGTGATGTGGCGTGGTGGCATATGAGAAAAAATTCTCACGTGATGTAAGAGTAGATGAGGCATTAAATAAATCCCCAAACGAGCTTCCAACAATCGTTAAAAGTATAAACAGTCTATTGGCAAGCACGTATAGAGGTGATGCACACGAAGAGTTGTAGACTTCCGCGTCGCGCTCCGCATGGAAGTCTTTGAGTTTTATAAACGCGATAAGCTCACGCGGGACAAGTTCTCCATCTTTCTCAACTTGTTCTTTTTCTTTTTCCCCGTGTGATTCTCCTCCCTCGCTCGGCTTTAATCTCCTTATTTAGAGCTCGGCGCGAAGATTAACCGTATCGTCTGCAAGGCACGGGCGAACTATCTGCAACCGGTTTTTCCCTCTTCCTTTATTTTATACTGTCGCACAATTTACTTGTGCTGTATACGTATCCCCTTGCGCGCTATTACGCCTTACGCACACACACACACCAAATGTCACTTTATTTTCTATTCCTTCACATGTACGCAAACGCGCGATACCGCACGCTCATGCCTAAAAAGGAAATATTCTTTTTCTCCCCCTATTGACATATTCAAAAAATACTGATTTAAATTCAATTAGCACGAGGTTATGGCCTCATTGTTGCCGGACATCTTCTATTTATTGTTAAATTGTAATTCAATAGATTTACGTAGGAAGTATAATAAATTTTTATCTTTAACACTGATAAAAAATATATATTTTTATAAAGCTAGATAAAATTCTAAAGTAGAATATTGTTTTTTAACGAAAGAAAAAAATTTTTCAGCTGACTATTTATAATTTCTTCATGATTAAAAATAAATTTAAATATAAATTTATTATAATCCGTGGATAAAAAATTTTTTTGAGCTTATAAAATGGATATTTCAACTTCCTATACAGAGAAAAGACCAACATCACATATCACACGTTGCCTAATTCAATTCAAAGATGAGTGTCTCAAAAGCCGTTAAATGTGTCGTTATAATTCCTAGTGGCTGCTGCGCAGACACGATAGGTCCTGGCCGTGTGCCTACAAGCGCATTCGTGACAGAGATGAAGAGTCGACTAAGCCTGGCGCATTGAATTCCGTCAGTGGAAGCGAGAGGCAAGTGTTGCAACTATACGGAACTAGTTGAAGCTCTGAGAAAATAGTCTCTAAACATAAACAGACATGATTCACGTGCAGTAAAAAAACGGCCTGAGGGTGTTTGGGGAGGTGACTCTCGGCGTCCATTGGGATATTGTTTAGAATCGAGGGTACTCCAGGCTAATTGCAGCTACAAAGCCGGATGTCTCGTCGTTCCCCTGGTTACACCAACTTCTTTGTACTCCGCCCCGTTGCGAGGACGACGCGAGCGGGGTGTAGGTAGTACATCAAGCGGCCGCCGTGCATCGTGTAGTTGTACTTTTGCTCCGGGCGCAGCGCGTCGTACATCGTCATTATTATTCCCGCTGGTATGTACACAGGGTCTGTGCGCATGTGTTGCCGGCTAAAGCCCATTATTAGGATTATTAGTAACATACTTTCGCGATACAGCTCCGCCCCCTCTTTCATCTAACTGACTGACAAAGAAACGCCACTCGCCAAACACGGATAAGCGCAGCTATATAGCACATACTAGAGAAAAATCTATGCATATATCTTATCTCTTTCATATTTTTATATAAAACTTGCTCGAGAGTGAAGACTACTGTGAATCGTCTTCTCTATGAGCACCAACAAACAATCAAGAAAATTTTCTCTCCTTTTAGACATTTTTTATTTCTTTTTTCTTCAAATGAAAAAAATTTATTTTAGCATTTATAGTGAAAAATTAAATGAAATTTTTAACAATTTTATAATTAGACAATTTTTCATCATTTATTTTTTAAAAATTCACGATTTTAAACAGTTACGTTTTACGTTTTTTTTTTTTTAAGTGGAATAGTCTATGTTAGGTCAGCCAAAAATAGTTACTTTTTTTTTTAGTTGAATTAACTAGTTGGATATCTTGAAAAACCGTGAGCAAAAATATAAAAAATGGCTTTTTATAAAATATATAAAAGATCTTATATATATATATTCAGTGATAATAGAAATAATAATTTTGCCGAGTGTCCTACATGAAAGCATATAAATATCTTATCGTCTGGTGCGTCGGGAAATCGCGAAACAGATGGAAAGAGAGATAATGGAGGCGAGTGAGAGGTTTGAAAGAAGAGTGACGTGAGTTTTGACATGGGCATTTCCTCGCTAGAAAATAAAACAGACTGATATGCTGGTGTATCTAACCCTACAGGGAATGAAGAAGAAAAGCCAACATTATTCGCATATATATTCACACGACTCCTCTCTCTGATGCTTGAATAGATATATATTTTTTTCGCGAGTCGTGTTCAACGTCCGTGAGAGCAGATGTTTCGTTTTACGGACGGACGTGCGTCCATTCGAATAAGCGGGAGTAGCGTTTTCCGAGGTCCGTGCATCGAATAAAAGCAGGGGGCAAACAGGGGAAAAAAGCGAGCTACATCGAGAGCAAAAATGTTGGTCGACTTGGCATCAGAGGCAGATCAGTGTTGTGCATCTCGCTCGGCTTCATGTGCAAGAGGTCATGTAACGACACATTACTCAAGACTATCAAAAAAAACAAACATCCCATCACAACATACCCCTAATAAATCACACAAAACCAACAAATATCATGAAAATTAGGATACTGTGGTAGGGCAATTTTTCCAAAAAGTCAATTTAACATCAGATTTAAATTCTGCAGCTCATAATTAAATTTCAACTTGTTGACGTGATAAATTTTTTTCCCTTCAATTATTCGCGATAATGATAAAACGTATAAAAAAATTTTACCACTATGTATTTTGAAATGACATAAAAAATATTAGGAATTTTTTAACGCAAATATAAAACAAAAAGTAAATACAATTTATTGATTAGAAATTTTTTTATCCCTCGAGGAAGAAAAAGTGTGTTGCCAAGTGCAGAAATAGGGGGTGACAGTGTATCCAAAATCGCCACTCGATGGCGTTGTCAGGTGGCGACATAGAAGCCCCATCGAATAATGTACTGAAGTCAGCGAGGGAAAAAACGTGCATTGGCGATACACAATAGACACGAGGGGTGTGCGATGCGTGTTCAATCACACGACGTTCAAAGCGCGCGACGTGGTCCCTATTTTATTTATTTTCGCCACACACAGCAACCAGCAAGCGAGAGTGTAGTGTACGCGCGATGACAATTGTTCGCAGTGTCTACACTTATTTATTTGAGATCTTGCGCCCCTCTATACCCGTCCCCCGAGGGAGAATCGCTTAGTAAATAACCCGACCTAGACAGTGTGTACATCAGTTGATGCTTTAGGGATTTAATCGTGACAAATCGAGCTATTGAGCTTCGATCATGTTGATGCATAAATTGTTCATCGTTTCTGTATGCGACTGGAAAATAAATAAAATCAGTGTCGGGTGCTAGAGTTCATTAAATTAACATGATTCGCATTCAATGAACGTGGGGGTGAATTAATTAAATTTTACCAGATTAAATTGTACATTCATCGGATTATAAATAAACTCGACAAACTATTAAATTTACTCTTTACATGGATACATATGTGAAAAAAAAAAATCCCCTTATTACAGTAAAATTGCATTGTTTATCACATAGAAAATAATTATAGGTCCATTGGCCCTCCAATCAATGGAAAAATACATTTTCATAAATTTTCACATGGAAAAAAAAATTTTTTCGACTAAAATTCAAAAAAAGTACTTCTGACCAGAAATATCGTCGTTTTTCGTGGTTTTTTTCGTGTTTTGCTGATAACTCGATAAATATGCGAGATAACGAAAAATGTTATATAAGTTAAATGATAGAGAATTTCATTTCCTAAAAGAAAGATAGAATTAAATTTTTTGATATTTTTTGTCGTTCTCGAGATATTTTGAAAAATGAGATTTTTCAAAAATCGGTAATATCTCAAAAATGGAGGGAGTTGTAAAAAAGTTTGATTAACATTTTTTGTAGATAATTAGACGTACAATCATCTTACTTCTGTGAAATTTCCCGTTATCTCGCTTAGTTACCGAGTTATTGCTAAAAAACTAAAAAAATCATGAAAACTCCGAGATTTCCAAGGGGGTACCCCTTCGCAAAATTCATCAAAAAAAAAATTTTTTTTTATCTCAACTAAACACTCAGAAATTGATCCTAGGCATGCATTACGCAATTCATAGGAGTTTTAAAACAGAATTTTGAGGGAGAAGCACAATATCACATGTCTCAAACCAAAAGAGCGTATCGCTGAAAAGTTCAGGCCTTTTTAATCGCTGATATCTTGATAAGGATGCGCGTTACATAAATTTTGTTAATGACCTTTTTTGTAGCTGATAAAATTCTCTACAAAAAAAGTCTCTTAACGAAAATCGTTATCTTCAATAGTTTAAAAGATATCACGGTTTAAACCAGAAGAAAGTTTTCCCCATCCGCCCTTTCGACTTGAGAGACGCGTTATATTAATATTAAACAATTTCCCCTAAAGTGTTGATAATTAAGCCCAGGCAAAAGACAATTTAGCGCGTGTAAATGAGCCAAGATTTTTCTTTCAAACGTATATACAGAATTTTAGTGCAAAGTCGCGCCAAAGTAATTTCCGGTATTTTTATCGCCATGGGATTTAGGAACCCCTAAGCCATTTTGATTTAATAGCGTGAGCGTGGATGAGAGCCACGGTTTTACCGAGCATGCGAGTAGTCTAGGAAAAAGGAAAATAAAATAACGGTAGAAAAGAGCGACACAGTGCAGTGTGGTAGCAGTTAGAAAGCGCGAGAGAATGAGCTTCGTATCGAGCAAACTAATGCGCCTTTGGTCAACGTCGAGTCGGTATATATACAGTAGAACGTGTGTGCCCCGACATGGAAGCAAAAGAACCGGCTATCGTGGAAGAGAGTAGTAGCGCCGCGTCAACGACGACGATAGAACCGAAAGAGCGAGCAGGAACGAGTGATTTTATGTGTGCAAAGGTCAACGCGACGTCAACCGCAGACTCGACGGAATTATTGTCGGCACCGGAAATCGTCTGACCCATGAAAACGTCCTGCATTATTATTATTATCATCATTTTTTTCACAGACAATATTTTTTTTTGCAACACACTATCTGGCAGAGCTGTAGCAGAAAGGGCATCCGTCGACGCTGCGAGCTCGTGATAAATGGCAAATCAAGTAAAGATTGCCGGCAATCTCGCTCTCTGACAAGCAAAATTCAACGACAGAGTTTAATGGCAGACGGGGGAGATAAAAATAAAGAAGTTGAAAGAGAAATAAAAGCGAACGTGCATCATTTAGAAAATACGCAATTGAAGTAAAACTTCTTGTCTTTGGCAAAAAATCATGAGAAGAAATATTTCTGTATATTCTGTATCAATGCGCTTTAGGTAATTGCAAGTGTGATGCAGCGTTCATCGGATAACTTGTTTAGAATGAAAAATTTAGGGAATTTAATGTTTTATAAAATGTATAACAAGTAATTTATCATTTATAACAGTTTGGTGTCTTTGTCCGCGTGTGGCATTGGGCGATGGACGTGGAAACGGAATGATAGAAGAAGGCACACAAGAGTGTATCTCTGGAGTTACCGTTCTTCGCCCTCTTCCAATTAATTACCCTGTCCGGTCGATCGCGATCACGTCGCGCGGAGTAGTGCAGTCACTCTGTGCAGTGTGCGCGCTAAAAAAAATTGAATAAGACCGTTAGGGAGTATTTCCACGACGACAAAGCGACTCGAAACGTCTTAATTGACTTGCGCACACTCTTTCAATATATTCGAGTGACCCCGGAAGGCATCACCTCCTCCTACACAAAGACAACAGTAGAACAGACGCGAGATAAGCACCAAGATGAACGTCGTGTGATCCGCACAGCGACACAACATGACTCTCTGGAGTATACGCTCGCGAAACTCTATACATCCGGTTTCTACGGTGCACCGCAAAAGCAAACGCACTCCGGCGATAATGCAAGTCTCGAATAGCGCGCGAGTAGACGACGAAATCCGGCCGCGCTTGACTCAACTCCTCGCCGACTTGCAGTTGTTCTATGTTGTTTACTAGAGTTTCTGTTGTATAGAGAAACATTGAAACATTGCAGCTACACGACGATGCAACTCAACTACACTGCAACGCTCATGCTGCACGCGCTCGACAATCCAGTCAACGTGAGGATCACTCGCGCTTCGAGGAGTCCACAGACCACATTTAGTTAACGACCAACTCACGTCTCGGAATTTAAGCCAAATACATTTACGGATTGACTAATTAAACTTCTCACTGTCACGCGCTCCTCCTTTTAATTACATTTAAAAAAAATGCAAATATACACGTATTCTCTAATGGTAAATATTTTTAAATTTGATTTGTTGATCGTAATTCAATTTTTATATATTGTTCTTTATATTTGAATTAAAAACTGTAAAAAATTAAAATTTACTGTATAAATAATTAATTATATATTGAAAAAGATGTCACTTTAAAAATTGTAAGGAGAAGAAGATTTATCTAAATCTATTATTTTACTGTATAAATTAAAATCACTGTATAAACAGTATCCAGTACTGTATGCATTTTTGCTGTAGATTTTACAATGCATAAACATTTTCATGGTTTAAAAAATTTTAAACAAAAAAATTCTCCTGATCTGAAGATATTTTTACTGCAGAAAAATAATATAAAATTGAATATTTCATTAAAATACTTGATAATATGTGTAAAACTTGGGTATAGTCTATGTTAACTGAGCCATCTTTCGTGTTCTCAAAGTCCACCAGTGTCTCTTACGCCAGAATAATGTGCCTTGAATATTCAAGACAATAAACTACATTTAATGAGTGCTCGAAGAAATTTATATATTCAAAGTATAGAGACCTGTTGACAGGCAATATGATAGTGATACTATCCGATGCTATAACAAAAGAGGCAATACAATCGATTTTCTCGTGACGTATATTCCCACTGACCTTTCCCATGCACAGTTCAATCTCTATTTGTTTCTCCCGATCGATAAGATGTTATTATCAGAGACATTGCCGCCTGCATTTGTGTATACCATGCACGCTGCGCCAAGTACAATCTATATATTAGATCATACATAATGTTTACGATGCATTGGATGCTTTTGGCGGGTAAACTCGACGCCGATTACTCTCATCTGAAGGATACAATACACATTGCCGCTAACTCTGTTTATCGCTGTACGCTCGCGGCTATTGTCTATATATTCATGCATATAATATGCACTCTCGGGCATGGCCCACTGGCCTTAAGCCGAGCGCAATCTACACGGCTTCAGGGATAGTTTAGCTGCACTTGTACACATATCCACGGCAGAACTCTGGTTCTCGCGTGACAGGAAACCCGGGCATCTGGCTCCATAATCACGATCTTCGTGGAGAGACGCGTTCATGATTAAAATGCAAACGATTGGAAGAGCGACGACGACGACGACGATAAAGAGAGCAGAAAGAAGGGAAAAAAAACTTATCAAGTATATATAAACATGGGAAATACTGCTTAAACTTTCCCACAGTAGCACTTATTCTTCTCTCATCATCAGTTAACGCTTTCTAAATTTAATCAAAAAACTTTGGCACTCGCTTGATGAAGAAAATAAAATTGATTTTATCACGAAAAATACTTTTCCAAGCCATCGAATTCTCACTCTCGTCCCTTTCACCACTCATTTAACCGTTTATGTATTAAATCTATATAGAAAAATTCTTTACTGCGCGTGACGACCCTAATGTACGATATTATGCTTGAATTGATACTTTTCCATTTGCATTACAAATATCATTCAGGTGTTATAGTTAATTTTTGTTATTAATTCGGCATGAATTACTTTTTATAGTGTTTTTTTTTTTTAGAGTTTTATTTAAGGATTTATAGGAGATAACATTTTTATGGAATGATTTTTTATGAAATTTTGCAGTTTTGTAAGTATATAGTTATAATAAAATCCACTATCCCTATAAATCCATCAAGTTTACTCAGTAAATTTTGTCGACTAGAACTTCATTTTTTTCAGCATCTAATAAATATGTACATCGCAATAATATTAAAATACAACATATATTGCAAAGGGTCGTAAAGTTGGCGCGTCTATATTCTATATATTCTACCGTGCAGGGGGAGTTTATGTCGAGTGAAAAGACGTCTCGATCGTTTTCAATAAATCATCCAGGTAGCGCAATAATTTCTCACGGTTTCTCGTAATCCGTCTTGGCACCTAGTCACGTAGGACGTGTATATAGAAAACGGTGTATTAGCGCGCGCGGAGAGAAAGAGTTGAAGAGGAGAGGGACGGAGTCATTGCGCGGGCAATGTATACGTATAATACTGCAATGGATCGCGTATAGAGGAGTAAAAGCCTCAAGCTTAAAGATCGTGCCCAGTGAAAGAGAAAAAAAATTCTGCACTTCCGGACGTAATAACTGTCGACCGTCGGCAGAGCAGCGACGGCGTGGTTCATCGATTCTTCCATTCTCAAAAGACCTCGAGATTGTAACCGAGATCGAGCACACACACACACACACACACAGAGTCCGTCGGGACTTGTGTCTCAATGACGCCGCAACAGATTTGCCCTTTTTTCCTCCCCGCTGTCGTCTCATTGCAACGTCAAGGAGCAGAGATATCCGACGGCAATTTTACGACCCGGTGAAAATTGCTCAACACATACGAAGCACAATACGAAAAACAAATATTACACATGATGAAACTATACAACACACACTATTTGAGCATTGTAATAAAAAATTTATAATTTATTTTTAAAATACGAAGTGAAATTGAATGCAATCATATACAGGCACTTTATATCGCGGTAATTTTCATTCAGAAAAATATCCCGTATGTTTAAAATTCACAGAAATTCAATTTTTCAGTTTATCAATGCAATAATGAATGTTTTCCCTTTACCATGCAATTTTAACTAGAAATATTAGCGAAAATACTGCTTCGCGTAGGGGGTGTGCAATATAAGAATGCTTATACAAGAACAAAAATTCTTTCCTCCCCTCCAACCCTGGGAATAAGAAATATTTATATCTAGAAAATAAATAAAAAATTATAAAACGCAAAAGAATGGATTCCTAGCATTGAAATTCCAGAAAGAAATTTTAATATTTTGCCGCGTGCGATGGCACATTGTTGTATATGCAACGGGAAGAAATGTCCACAGCAAAGTCTCTCCATTTTTCTTTTTCTCCATTTTTTTTTTTTTTTTTTCATGTATTCAACATCTAAACTATGAAAAAACGTGCCGAGAATTTGGCCGGAGGGCAGTTCCACGACCTCTAACTCAGTGTGTCCTTCGTGAGACAGTTTCTCCATACATGTATACCTATATACAAGCGTGTTCACTGCAACAACAAGAACAACAGCACGCGTCCGACACACAGCAAGGAAAACAACAAAATGTGTCGCATCGTAATAACTGTCGAGGCGTTTCACGGCCCGACGGCTCCTTTTCCTCGTGAGAGACACACACGCGGAGATATTCAGCAAACGGTATTATAATTATCATCAATTACGTTATAACAAGAGGAGGGGATAAAAGGCCAGAAAGAGGGGAAGTAGCGTTTGAGGTGTGAAACAAGTGTGCTTGCAGAGGAAAAAAATGACAAGCGACGCAAAAAAGGTAATGAGCGTGAGGAAAGAAAAAAAAAGGTAAAACTAGGTTATAAGAGTCTTGGAAGGTTGCCAGAAGGTAAACTTCTAATGCGATTAATCGACATATGGGTGAACAACTTGACAGAGATCAATGATGCATTCATGGATCCTTTATATACCCTCTAATAATACGCTTAAACACTAGCAAAAAAATTATTTCCTCTTAAATCGCGATTAAATCGAAATTATTCAGTGCCTCTGTATTTGACTAATTAAAATAGTTATTATGATATTTTTTGATGATAAAAACAAGTCTCAACTAATTTACAGTCATTAATGACAGAATATATGACAAAATCAATAATTTTAAGTGAAAAAACCAATATTTAGTCAGCCAAAAATCTATTTTTCCCCTAAAAACATTGGAATAGGTGTTTCAAAATCAAACCAGTGTACGAATTTTCATCATAAATTAATTAAAACAATTGTTGCAGTGCGCCGTTGGTTGCAGTGATGAACTCGGGTAAAAAACAAGGGAAATAATGGTGAATTAGAAGCCCTGCAGCGAGTTGCCAGTGTTGGAAATTAGCCGTCTCCTGGAGAAGAAAGAGAACCAGACGAGGAAGAAAAAGACTGGGGGAAAAAACGAGAGCAATCGCTACTGGGGGTGGATCGACTGGGAGAGGGTAGAAGGGCCCGGTAATCAGGGTGCTTCGGATAAGAAGCTTAGGTAGATCGCAGGGGTGGTAAAACGATCGAAGTCGTGGTGCATACGCTATAGGGAGAGGAAAAAAAATGGAATTTTTCTGCAAAAGTAACAGGGAGATGTTATATCCTGTGCCAGAAATTACTTTCGCTCCCATTGCACATAACCATTTTCTTCCGGCTCAAGTTTTCCAATAAAATTAGAAAAATATCACTAAAATCACTGGTTGCATACTATACATGGAATATAATATTAAACAGATAAAAAATGGTTATAGACTATGTTATGAGAAAAATAGTTACTTTTGCCACTGGGGTTTAATTTGAATTAACGAGAATATATGATCAGATAATTATCATATGACGTTTCAGGTATATAGTTATCTTAGCGCAGTTCCACATACGATCTATAAATTCCCGGTCTTATTTGAATAGGTTGGAATAATATTTGTTGATAATACACTATGATATCAATTGTATGCGACTAACGAAGACATTTTAGAGGCATAAAATTATTTCATATAGTACATAAAAATATTTTCTTTCAAATCATATTAAATTTAACTGTACACTGTCATATAGAGAATGGGAAAACATTAAGAAAATATAATTAATCAACTGTTTTACCCGCGGCGCCAGTGGTCGTATAATCTACGAATGTTGCGCCAAGAGATTTAATTCTTTTCATTTCATTAAAAAAACTTTGCACAATCATAATACTCCTCTTTGACCTTTTAAAGAATAAATTTCATTAAAAACTTCAACATCTTTCAATATAAAACACAATCCACAATAAAATTTATATCGCGTCTCTAAAAGCGAAAAAACTCAAAAAATTTAAATTTTTTGTACTTGCTAATATCTTGATAAGGCTGCAAGTTAGACAAATTTTGATAGAGACCGTTTTTATAGCTAATAAAATTCTCTGAAAAAAAAGATCTCGTGAAAAAAATTGTTAAATTCTGTAGTTCCAAAGATATTTCAATTTAAAATAACTATACACGATATCTCTGATTAAAAAAGTAAGTTAGAAATTTTTCAAGGTAAAAAACATGACCATAACTGTTATTTACTATAAGATTAATACCATATAACTATATAGTAATCTTTCTAGAACTATAGCACGCACTAAATACTAGCCTTATCGTTCCTCTAATCATACATACAGTTTAAAACCGGTATTGTTATCAACACGAGAAAAATCCTCCTCGAAGCAAATAAACGATTTTCTCCATGTACAGGAATAAACTAGATGATAATAAAGTTTCTTACCTCTTCAATATACAGTATACCACCTAGAGCATGTGCAATATAACCTAAATTTCACGTGGAAAATATCTCAAGACGTGGATATAAAATACAGTGTATATTTTTTCCAAGAATATAGGTAAACTCTGTGTTTGCAACATGAGGC
Source organism: Macrocentrus cingulum (assembly GCA_002156465.1). Lineage (NCBI taxonomy): Eukaryota > Metazoa > Arthropoda > Insecta > Hymenoptera > Braconidae > Macrocentrus > Macrocentrus cingulum. The sequence continues at coordinate 41,737 of MVJL01006048.1, read as the reverse complement.
AAGCTATCTAGAAAATTAATTTGTCTTCCTGGCTGTCTACAAAAACCATTTGACGTGATATAAACGTGAGGAAAAATTTATCGTTCACACAGGCAGCAGGGTTGCGGGGACACACACATATGTGAGACTGAAAACCACGTGCCGAAGCAAGAAAAAGCCACAAGAATCGTCGAGTCACGACTCTCTGAATCATTGGCGCGACAATCGCCTGACTATACAAAGCGAGAGAGTCTATTGGCTGCTCCATTCACACTGAGTAAATAACGACAGTATAGTAGACATCAGCAGCAGCAATACACAAGAAAGACTATCAAGACTTTTATAATGCATATTTTCCATATACACCTACACGTCTAGATGGGCGGCATAATAGCCATATATATTTTGAGGCTTGCACAAGTTTTCTAAAGTGTAAAACACTGTATATGCAGCAGTCATAATCGATTATTATCACAGACATGAATAGTGTCGATAAGTCACCTAGGAAAACTACTTTTCCATTCAACCGACATTATCTCAATTTTTATACACTCTATATTATGTATTCCCACCCAAGCTGGACACATGATCGGTTATGAAAAACAGGTTTAAAAAATCTTAAGAGGTATTGATGATCAAATGAAAAAAAAAGCTACAGGGATTTGGAACTTTTATTAATTATTCGGCATGTATAGTTTAAATTTTAACTTATTTCATTATCTGGTTTATGAGAAAATTTGATTAAAATTTGCGATTATACGCCGACGTATCGAAAAAAATATAGTTTATCATGTTTTAAGAGCCCTGACAAATTTTTAAATCTGCAGAAATGAGTGAAATGTGATTTTTAACAGTTTTTTTTTTTCTATTCATCGCTGTAATTTAGAATCTAATGAAATGAGCAATACATTCAAGAACTACCTTAATTATCACATCCCGTTTGGAGATGAACTCTCCTCCAAGTTCATCGCACCCGCTTGACGACGACGACGGCGCGATTATTCGTCATGGCGTAATAGAGCCTCTTGTGTTGTTACCATTAAGCAAATAAAAAAAAATTGAATCACGTTGAAAACCATTAAACTGATGACAATGGCGACTTATAGTATCAGGATCCAACTAAATAGGTATATGCTTGTATATAGAGATGTGTCTGTGACAAATCACGCATTTGACTTGCAATCCTCCCCAGTTGGATTAATTACCATTCTCCAGTGTAATTAATTACACAGTAAAGGTACACACGACACTCTGATGGCAGTCAACTCACTTTCCCACTCATTTAAGTCAGAATGTCATCCACTTATTGCTGGATAAATTACTGAACCTATTAAAAAATTTAAAATACAGCCAGACATGTATTTTTGCTTGTATCAAACCTGATTTTATGTTTTTGAAATTATTAACAAATTTTTTTTTAGGCTAAATTCAACAAAAATACGAAAATATAAAATTTTTACCGCACAAATTCGATACACACAATAAAAAAAATTGTAAAAGAAAAAAAATCTCATATTTCAATTTTCCCTGTATATTGGCGCGAGTATCGCATCAAGAGAGAGAGAGAGAGAGAGAGAGAGCCTGAGTACATAGCGAATAAATGGAATGTGGTTTTTGTTTGGAGGAATTTTCGTGGGGGGAGGCAAAATGCACGGACATTAATGGGCGGACACTAATGGAGATATAGAGGCCCTAACAAGCGTCGTAATCGTGCATTTTCGAGGAGCTACAAGCGCACCGGACGACACTGACATTTACGACTATGCTTGAAAAGAACACACATACAATACCAAGCGAAAAAAAAAATAATAAAAACGAATAACAAGAGTAATAATCGGATTGACGAGCGAGATGAGAGCATCTTTGCCAGACTGCGGATTTATTCTCCTGGGAAAACGCCCGTCCACTCTCTCCAACACACATCGCGTCCTTGATGCCTACATGCACCGGTATAGTAGCATATAGCCTTTTTGACGAGGAGGATATAGTTATCCTTGGTCGCAACTTCAGCAACTACGGCGCAAGTGAGCTTATCGAATTATCCGTGATGTAATGGCTCGCGGGTGGTTTTCGCTTGTGCGCAGTTTCACAAGTTAGCGACGAGTGTAGGGGGTGGAAATGGTTGTGATATGTTGCAACGGATTTCTCTTGGATTTGCATTCATAAATTTTCAGATGATCCTCCTTCGCCAGTGTATCTTGCATTATTACGTAGTCTTTCAAACGCGAGAATAGTCGAGAGAGCTATGATGTACCTGATGTATAAGCGAAATAGAGAGGGCATAATGCAGAGCAGTATGAGGTGAAGCGGTTTGTCAGAGTCGTTACGAGCACTCCATCAGCGTCGCCATAAGTGTCAGACAATCCCCGCTGTAATTGTTCAAAGAGGGCGCCCATGTTTCTATAGTCTAATCAACGGATTATATGTATATCCCCTCACGAGGCTGCATACAGTTATATTCTCTGTCAGCCTGGTATGTGCAGATGCTAAGACACATATATGTCTACCTATGGGCTTTGCAATAACGGTTAATCTCGTCCTACCTCCCCCTGCACCGCCGTTGCGCACTACTATATGCAAATTAAATGTTAAAACGACAATACGTCCTCGCTGCGGGCCTCTCGCTAATTGTGATTAATTGCTTTTCAATCCCTGTGCCCCACTGTCTTAAACTAAGTGCCTTCCCATTATCACACTTGGATATGACAAGTCAGGTTACAATTATTCGATGAAACGTTATATGTATACACCTAGTATATTGAAAATATCGAATTTCGTTTGTTTGTGGGGTGGAAAAAAATCGCAGATATCTATTAGATGGATTATTGATTTTTTATGACCTAAATGCATATCAAAGTAGTGAGTTTTAGATTATGGAGAATGCGGATGATGATTAAAAATGAGTGAGAAAAATTTTAAGGTTTTTTTTTTTTTTACTTTTATCGAGTAGAAAGAATTTAAATAATTTTTCATTCGAAGAATATGTAGGTTAAATCAACTAGTTTGTATGTTTTATGTGAATAAACTTGTTTTTCTTCTCACATATTTCAAGTTTATCTGCATAGAAAGATTAAGAGTTGTTGTAAAAAAAAAAATATTATTATTCATTCAATTTCAATTCATTCTAACAAGTCGCAGAAAAATTTTAAACCTGTTTTTTTTTTTACTTATAGTAGAAATATTCGAGAGTTGAATTTTTTATTCGATAAATTTTTTTTTCCAGTCATCAATTATGATTTTTTTTGACAATAGTGGTATGTAGGACTTAATCCAATTGCCGCGGTCAATTCATAAGGTTAAATTAAATACGATGACATATGTCCTTGTGTATTATTCACACGACGGAAATGACGAGTGTGTGGCATTATTTCGAGATGGAGATTTCAATTTGACACGGATTGAGAGAGGAATTATCCCGAGTGGATCTGTGCGCCGAGATCCACTCTCATGCCAATGACAACCCGGTAAGGTTGAGCCTCGAGAGGGTGGCGCTATACTCGAGATAACGTGCGAAGCCACCGGCCAAATAGATCATCACCCGGTATAGGCACAATATCGACGAGCTGCAGACAGAGCGCACTGATAACCTGACACTTATGTTCTATTATTTCATTATACCATCGTGCTATGCATTTACTAACTCAATTGATGTGTGCAGTGGCGATGCAATACGCTAGACATGTATATATCTATTACGGAAAAACGTGTCGATTTTTTTATCTGCAGTGCTTCACTCTTTTCTCATTGTATTTCCGTTCAGTGTCGCGTAAACACGACATTTTCTTCATTATATATTATTTCTCGCTACACTTTTTGCACTATATTTTTTTATTATCGAAACAAATGCCAAAACTTTTCAGGACACTATTCATTTATCATTTTAATCAATTTCCAGCCGACTAAATCGAAGAAATTGCATTTACGTCACTATATAATGTCAAAAGAGTTTATAATTTTTTTTTATATTAAAAATTTTCTTCCATAATTTAATTTTCGATAATCTTGAATTAAAAAACAATTAGTTTGCTGTAATTCACTGAAATTGAATTAAAATTCCGCATTTTCTCCCTCACAAAAATTCACGCATCATTATATACCAAGAGTTGTTATCCACATCAACCGAAATAAATGATGCAAATTTTCCCCATCTAAAGAAGAAAAATTACAGAACATCACATGGTTCAATTAATAATTTTCATCACAACCTGGCATGTTCATCCGATTAATATAAACATCGACAAAATTTATCAATTATTGTTCGCAATAAATCTCCCTGTTGAGGATTTATTTTTTTGTTTTTTAACGAAATAAATCAAATGAAATTACAGAGTAACACCGCCCACACTCTATATCGGCCTTTGAATTTTTTTAAATTGACTTTCATGATTTTTTTTTTATTTTTTCGAGTGCGTGTATAAACTGGGACGCACGCCTGAACGATTAACGACCGTTCGCGCGTAATGGCGATGGCCAAACTGATGAGTTGAATGCAAGAGCGATGAGTCACTCGCTGAATTCTCGAAGAAAAAAAAAAGTTCTCGGACCATTGACTCGAATCAGCGGACTTGCACAGTCACGCGGCGCGCAGGCGCTTGCCAAATTTCGCGCGAGCGTGTGACTCGTTTTTTCTCCTAACTCGTATATGTACACCTCTTTCAATTGGACGAGCATTTGTCTCATACAAGATAACGCTCTCTTCATTCCTGTATAGTAGGCGATCGGCCGCACGTTGTCGCGTGACAGAAATGTGATATGCCTACTGCTGCTGCCAGTCAGATATTACATTTTCTCAATCAAATCGACAGCCAAGTAAATACGATATATAGCTCGGGTAAATAAATTTCACTTACATCTCAACCTTAATAACTCATTTCCCCAAGAAGAAAAAAAGAAGAAAAACCCGTTTTTCTTATCATGCACATAATTAATTTTATCGAAAAAAAATTTTTCCGCCTAGAAAAAAAAAGCCAAAAAAAAAATGCAAGTCGCGTGCAAACTCTCAATCTTCAGGCATCAAAACCAGAAAAGATTAACCTCAAGATTGATTAAATCCATTGGTTATATATGTGCAAGTGTGTAACGTGATATTTCGCGAGAATTCTTTTGCCAGAAAGAAACTGGCTGACAAGCACGGTCGCGCTTTCTTGACGTGTATGAACTCCTTCTGTGATCCATGGACTACTTTATTTCTTTGTTTCACACATGTTCGCACACTAAGAAAAATATTTTTCTCCTTAAAATGCTAGATAATTCGAGATAATAAATGACGCACGATCAAACGATATCAAGTAAATAGTCAGATACACAAGTTTTTTCGAAAGAAATTTTTTCCTTCAGTATATAATATGATGAGAAAAATAAATCAAGTGGAGACGTGATTTTTACTTATCTCTCAGCTGAATATATAAAGAAATACATTATAAATGTCGACATCGGATGTTTCTACGCTGATGCACACACACGCAGTCGATCGAGTTTTTAATCTTGATTAGGGCGACAGTTCTAACTAATAAAGGGCTGAGGATTTTTGAAAATCATCGCTCTATAAAAATGTTGTTTTATCTAAGTAAATTTTGTAGTTATATCTGGCTTTGATAAAATATACTGTGAACGATGAAACGTGAGTGTCAGATGACCCGAGAACACAACGGTATATACGTGCACCTGAGGCACGAGAAATGCGATATTTTCAAGTTGGAGACAGTGCGCGCAAAAGCGAGTAAAAAAAACTGAGGAAGTTTGTGAATAATGATGGAGAATTTTTATTCAAAAACGAATGAAAGTTGTCGAGAGAGATGAGAAATAAACTGACAGTATGCAAAGGCGCACACGGTGATGAAGTGTATATGTATTTGAGAATATCACTATCTGCTTTCACGTCATTATCATACGGCCTTCCGCTCAACAGAGAGTCTTCTTGAAAATTTCAAGCCAACAACAAAGCCTCTGCGTATCATCCAGCCTCGTAATGATGAGATGCTCTGCTCATATATTAGTTTATGAGTTCAATATACTTATACCCCTCTTGATATACAAAAATTTCCATGATAATGGGCTTTTAATAACACAGGAAATGATATTTAAAACCTACTATATCGATTATTATAATAGAGAACCAAAAAACTAATCAGAAAATTAGATTTCATGTTTATTTAAAAACTGAAACATTAAATACATACTTTCACAATGTTTTGACATAAATTATCAATAAATAAATTATTAAAACCATTGAATAATTCGTTTAAATCTCCCTTAACCCGAAAAAAAAATTTTTTTTCCAATAATTAAACCAAAAAAAAAATTTTTTCAGCATAATGAATAAAAAGATTGCCAGGTAATTAGGTAATTATGGAAGAGAAACTAATATATTTTGTAAGAAAATTTGATAAATAACGTCACAAAGTCCAAAAAAAATGTAAACACCGTTTTTGAGTAGTATAATCGACGTTACGTCAGCCAATATCGAGTTATCAACAAAAAAAAGGTATATTCTCTTTGAAAATTAAATTTTATGTTCGTTTTTAACATACATTTTGCAATAAATCAATAAATTATCAATCAAAAAATTATTAAAACCATCAAAATAATTTTTTTTAATCTGCTCTAACCCGAAAAAAAATTTTTTTTTCAATAAAAACAAAAACAAAAAAAACTCAATTCAATATGATGAATAAAAAAATTACCGTTTTAAATACTAAAATTTACTGATGAACAATCAGGTGTATCATTTTTCGAGAGAATACTGGAAATGATTGTTGATTATGTCGTCAAGCGTGCATTCACCTCAATATAGTAGCACACACACACGCGGTTTGCCGACAATATACGTGACGTGAATTTATTTGAAACGAATTCCCTATTGCACGATATACAGCACACACCATCGAATGATTGACAGCTTCATTAGAAAAAAAAATCGTCGGTGAGAAAATGAACTAAAGTGAGAAGAGGAAAAAAGAGTATATAATCAATCGTAACAATCAGCTGTGATGGCAAACATCGCACAAAATTTATTCTGCTGCGTGTGTGTGTTATATATGTCAGTGGGAGAGTGAGAGTTGGTTTGGTGTACTGTGGCCTTCGTCGACTGCGTGCAGTTCATTGTTCATGACGTGCACATTCTCTGAAACGTGTTATCGCGACATCCGTTGGTTGTCGGTACATTAGATAGGATTGGACGCGATACGAAGCTCTATACGCCTCTTCCTCCTGCAACAAGAGCTCTTTCTCTCTGGCCCTCTCAATGTATATTCCACATACATATGTAGGGCACGTATAGCAGTGCTATTTGAAACGCGACGTAGATGCGCATTGGCCCATCACACTCATTCGATTCCACTCGGTCGGATTCTAAGCGAGTCATTCTCTCTCTTTGGCGTATAAGCGCGATCTACCCAACGAGAATCGACGGAAAACAAACGACTCACGAGAGAGGAAATCGATTCAACAGATAAGAAAGGGCTCGATCGTGCACCGTTATCACCTGCGACGGAATATAATGGACTTTGACGTGGATAAAAATATGAATTCCGAGTATTCTACACATTTCAAATGAAATGAAACCAACTTGAACAGGAATTTTCTTGTCTATTTTATCATTTCATTAGTTGAGAAATTTTTTTTTTCAATCTATCAAACCAGTTTAATTTTTTTAACAATTTCAATTCTATATTTTGCACACCCCTTGAAATTAGAGAAGATATCTTAAAAAATATGAAAAAAAGACACAATTGTCATAAAACCAAATGTCACTTTTTGATTTAATTTATTTGAAAAAATTTCTAAATATCTTACAATGCCTTTAACGACTGTTTTCGTCACAGAAAAATTCTAAAAACCGGCTTATATTAGTCACGCTCAACCAGTAAGGAAACTTGTCATCAATTTCGATATTTCCTCCATATCTTTCAGTAGAATCAAAAAAAAACTACACTAAAACTTCAGGGAAAAAAAGAAATTTTTTAAAAGAAATGTCAAGAATTCAAGAGTTGGCTGTTCTACGACAACGATGCCTTCTCCAATTTCTATCGTTGCGATCGCAAGTTTCATATATACATATATATTGTTTTGCACACATCGGCAGAGTCAAAGTCGTCTGGTTTCTAAAGTCGAAACGCATGCGATTCGCCATAGAAATTCCGGGAGTGATCAGAGTTCTTGCGAAGACTCACGGGAATGTGAGATTCTTGAAGGAGAAAGGACGCACATCGATGGAATAAAAAAAAAGGGAAAAAAACCGAGTGAGGGATCGAGCGAAACAGAGACTAAGGTATATGAGGCCATAGAGCGTATGTTTGCGGAGGAAGGACGGAGAAAGAGTGGAAATACGGTCGTTGGCCAGTCGCGCAAGGCTGCGGCAAGGCGAACGCGTATCCGTCGACTGTCGTTGCCCTGTCTGTTGTCGATTGCTTCCACACACTCAAGTGGCTTCGGTCCAAAGAACTTGTGGTGTATTACGGCCCAAGAGACGTACGACAACTTGTGCATATACCCCACAACATTTCTATGTATGTATATCTTGTGTGACGACGAATTATTCAACGTGCGTAGTTCAGTTACACACGCGGAATCTCCTGAGATGATGCACTTGCAAGTAATCGGTGGCAGAGCCATATGCGAGTCACTTGTATTTCCCGGATGAAAATATGGACAGATGCAAGTCAGGAAAGCACGTTATTACTATATCGATGAATATGTTAATGCATTTCAATGCGAGAATACATCTTGAAAATATGAGACATATTTGACTGTTTATTTATACAAAAAATTGTGCTAGAAATGACAGAAAATTTTTTTTCACCAATAAAACTGACTTTTTCAACTGGATCAATGATGTAAAAAATTATTTAAAGATGAAAATCAAGGATGTTTTATATTTATATGAGTTGAAAAAATCTCAATTTACTAAATGAATTATAACAACTCCCTACTCTCGCTAATAATCTCCAAAGTCCGGTGGATACATTTTTTTCTTTTTCTGCATATGATGTCATTACCTATATACCTGTGACAGTAGAGATCAAAGAAGTCCAAAGTACAAGTTTCGGAAGTAAAAGTGAGCTCCTAACGAGCGCCCGCGACTATTTTGCTCAACAAATATTTGAGATCGCGTCGAACGGACGGAAATTTACTCGAACGAAAAAGACAAGTTATATACGTTTGACTTTGCTAGCACAAGGTAAATAATATATCCGGGTTTCAAACTCAACTCTATATATATATATATAATTACTATAAAAGCAATTATATTAAATTTTCTCTAAAATACCAATCCCTTAGATCAGAGAAAAAAATTCTATGTCAATAAAAAGGATGAAAAAATTTTTTTTTCAATTCAATTTATCAAATATACGATAATATATAATAATAGTAATCAACGTGTGCCAATAAACGTGAAAATGTGACAAGTTTAAAATATGAAAAGTTTGATAGAGTCGTTGAACTGGAAGAAATTCGTATATTTGATGTGACATGACGAAAACCGGAAATTCTAGCAGTTGAGCATCGAGAAGCCTATTATTATCATCATACTACGAATTTCCGTTTCTCGCGATTACGTCGTCGTCGTCATCGTCCAGTCTCTATATATTCTGTCAGAGAATAGCAGATTGTCCTCTCACTCTCGCTCTTATACTCTCTGCATACTCATCGTCTCGAGATCTTCTCATCTATAGTCCCGCATCACTTGGAGCAATCTCCGAAGCTCTCTCTCTCGTCTTTCTATTCTCCTTGAGGTCTGTCCCAGTAGTCTAGATGTGATTTTGGAAGGGTGATAATTCACACGAGCGCCAACATAAACTTTACAACTCCGCAGGAGATAATAAAAAACTCGTCAAGAGCTCCACAAGCATGCGGCCACGTCAGGCCACGTCAGAAAGTCAAGAGAACAAAAGAAAAAAAACGAAAAATAAATTAAATAAATGACATTTTAATATTTTGTCACTGTCTATCAAACTCAACCGTCATCTAATATTAAATAATCACCGCCCTCACGCCATGTCAAATGTTAACTCGCTCTTATGTATATAGACTTCGGTAAATCAGGAAATATCATCATCAACCATGTAATCCTGATTGTTACAAAATTAAAATTTAATTCATTATAGAGTAAACAAAATTTTACCTTTGGATATTTTCGATAAAAACGGTTTTTTTTTTAATCAATTTAGCTTGTTATTTATGTGATGGAGAGAAAAATATTGACATTAAATTTAAATACCTATATCAAAAGTTAATGCGATGAATTTAGCTTACGTCAACTCACAGCATAAATTGGGATTTTCGTCGTTTGGAATGTACACGAATTCATTCACATAACGTACTGCCTCGTCGTCAATTCCTCGAATTCTATACCCCACTATATAGCCCCGCAAAGACCATCACCACAAAATTTTTCTCTTTGCCACTTGTCATACGTCTCACGTAGGAATGTCTCGACATTCTTCCAGGTAAGGAGGTCTGGGACTCTAACCGCGCGTCTCATCATTGCACTTCTACACTTCTCATCTCTCTACTGCACTGCACTCGGCTGTGATGTGACTGCGCTCTTTGGTCGCGCGCGAGTTGTGTGTGCGTTTATTACGGCAGACATTTGGATCCAACTCTCGCTGGATCACAGCGGAAACGAGTGCTGCGTAAATACTCTAGAGTTTATTTTAACGCGCTTCGACTTTGCCTGCATGAATTTTCCATGCTTCTGCCTCTGTGGCTCTTGAATGCATGTATACAACGATGCTTTGCCTTGGTGCTTCCTTTTTTTCCTCGCACTTCCCCGTGACGACGACCAACACGTTAAAAATAACACTTGCGCTATATTGCATGCTCTATGTCCAGAAGCACAAGTAAAAACACACCCAAAGATAAACTCTCAGACATAAAGATAAAATATTTTTATCCCGACGTTTGACCTAGAGACTTATCTTGGCTATAATCAAAATATACCGTGGTGTTTTAAAAACTTTATTTCTACTTGTAAAAACGTTGAAAAATAATTTTTTATCGCCTTACTAAAAATTCAGCAAGTAAACAAAATAACAAAAAAAAAATATTATTCGAGTCAAATAATGGAAAATTAAACTCTCTAGAAAAATGTAGAATAATTTTCTTGTAGCTAAAAATAAGAATTTTCAAAAATTTAAATTTCACCTCTCGAAAACATTTGTTAAAAAAAATTCAATAAAGGCTTTTCAGATGCAAGTATAAATAAAAATATCGTGAGAAAATAAAAGAGCATATGGCTTGTGGATTTTTGGTCACGATGACACAATGAAACTGAGCATATATTGACTCTGATCGATATTGTCGACTATTATTCGCGACTACCGTCGACTTTTCAGTGCACAGGCCAACGACAACGATCGTATTCGCACCGCAGGCAATAATTCAGTCTCGGGGAAAAAGCTTTCGCGTCGCTTCGACGGCTAAATCGATTCAATTCAAATACACACGCATAGACTAGTCTTTTGCCATCACCCGGCGAGCGCACACACCACGACGACGCCATACTCTCTTCCTTTTCTATTCCTTCCGCGATCGGATACATATGCGCATCTCTTGCTTACATATGTATGTACCTGACGGCTTTTTATACCACAACTCCATAACCGAGTTGTCGAGAGATGGACAAGTGCGATCGATGAGAACGGAATCGACGTCGAGCCGATTCGATGAGACGTCTCAATACGTGTTGTCACGACTATTGCCAGAGATGTCAGTGTCGATAAGAGTTGGGGGCCGAGCCTATATCTATTTCACGACAAATTCTATCTGATATTCCGACTAATTACTACGTGAAAGTGACAGATATGCCATCACTATCTCGAGAAAAACATTTTTTTTTCCATCCTCCCTATCGTTTTCAATTTTTCTACATTGAAAAATATTTTTTAAATGCAATTTTATCGAATTTCAATAAAATTTATCAATATTTCAAAGAAAAAGGGCATGCAATAAAATTATATTTTAATTTTAATAAATTGGAATTAAAATTTTATCCCACACAATTTGAAGTATTTTTTAAAATTACATTTTGTATTTTAATAATTAAAAGACATAATTGAATTTTATAATTATAAGTTACATGAACGTTAATGAAAATGCTACGCGACTGAAAGTTAATAATTTGTAACCCAATGAAAAATATGATAAAGCGAGAGTTTCTACCGTGTGTAGGTATAAATTTTGTATACTGAAAATTTTCAATTAAAATCTCATACAATATTCATAACAAAAATTAGATATACTCTCTGATGCATGATATAGTTTTGAAAAAATATATAGTTATTCGATAAAAATTTGCATATAAAATAAATTAATATTTCGATTAATTTTTTGTTTTTTTTTTTTTCAGTGACAAAGAATATGATGATAAAATAATTTACTACAAGTGTCTGAAAAATCATTGGAGAGGATAATAAATACCAACGACCCCCGACGGAAATTCAATTCTCGAGAATACAGTAGCACAAGAGTCGCACCCAAAGCGAGTAGAATAGCCAGGAAATATAGTCGGGGGGCGGAAGCTCGAGTGTGCAGCAGTGTGCTATAGCACGCGTTCTTTCGATTCATATGGCGTTCGTCAATGAAACACGACCAGACTCGTCGTATTACCCGAGTGTCGCGCAGCCGCGTGCTCGAAATTTCAATGACTCTATATTACCTCACTTTTGTCAGAAGCAAGGAGACTGAAAACGTCTTCTGTTTGCTCTCTGCCGCCTTCTCAGCTCTCAACACCCAGCTAATAATATTTCCCGAAGCTTGACAATGAAGTCAAAAACACACATTCACCCGTAAATTTATATAGAAAAATCCTCTTGTCCCCCATCATAATAAGAAGGCGACAAAAAAGTAATATACTCCAATTACGATGCAGCAGTCACGATCTGAATAAATTTCAATTCCAGAAAAAAAAATCATAAAATCTCTAAAAGATAAAAAAAAATCTCCTACATTTATAACCTTTTAAATTCAATATTTACCTCAATAAAAAAAAAAAAATTCTATGCATAAAAGTCAATTTTAATCACGATATCAATATTAATTAACCGTTCATTTGCCCTATTTATTTACCTCTGCTAAATTTTCCCGGATATTTTGATGTCAACAAAATATCCAGAATCCATTAAATTCATCAAATAGACCCCATAAATAAAATTAAACGAGACATAAAACGTCAGAAAAAAATTATTCACGACATTAATAATCAAAATATAAATTAACAATCCAATAAAAAAATATTTAATCAACTAGAAATAAAATTCTAAAGATGGAAAATGACTAAAAACTCTATTTTTATATTTAGCATGCCTTTATAACTGAGAGAAAAAATTTTTTAATTTTGAAAAGATCAATTTTTCGGTTCTTTAGACGAAATTATCCCCTTAAAATACGATTCAATGCAACAAATCACCCTCTGTCATACACATTATATGATTACTATAAAAAAATAGGGCTGAGATATAATCCCGGGGATGAAAAGAATACGGATGCCATAAAAACCGGTTTGCCTCATGCAAGGGAATCTCGTCGACGCGAATAAAGGGTTGCGAGTGCAGAAAGAACACCGTGTGACATTACACTGTCGAAGACAACCCTTCCAGGCTTGTTGGAGTTCGCTGGTGCGTTTTCCGAGCTGCTTTTCAACCCCCGTGAGTTGCTTGCACGCATTCCACTTTGCCCTCGTGCCAGGGGCGCACCCTCGCAGCCATATTCCGCCTTTCCCGATCTCTTTTATTTTTTTTTCTCTTCTCTGTGACCTCGCCCCTTTACTTCGATGATATACACACCCGGATACACTTTGAAATAACGCCCTCTCCCTGTGTGTGCGGCACAGGCATCTTGAGCGCGAATCCCTGGCAACACGTGTGACCTGGTGCGATCGATCGTCGAACCTTATACCCTGAACCCACAAGCTTCCTTCCTCTCTCTCTTTCGCGTCCCCTCTATATATGTGCATCAGCGCTGCTTGCCGCCTCGTCAGGAGCCTGCGCCACGCGTCGATAAACTCGGAAACGACGGCGTGGCAAACGGCGACGTCATAAATCTCAGGAGGAAAATTCCGGCGCGCGCGATTCACTGCGAAAATGTATACATACCTACAGGCGTATATGATGTGTACATTTGCAAGTTAGTGTATATATACGAGAGTAAAGGCGTTGATCCATGCTTCGCTTCTAACTTTGCGTTTTTCTCAGCCCAACTTCAAGGCAACTTTCTAAATAAATCGACACACACACACACACACGCGTAATAAGTCGAGACGCAAAAGCTCTGCGAATTGTTTTTGCACACGAGTGTAAATATATGTACGTCAATGTAAAGTTTATATTTTTTTGATTACACGAAATTTTTTATTTCTGTTTTTCACGTCTTTTCCTCTTCAATATCGCGTATACGCAATACTTTTGAGATTGACTATAAAAATACTGATTTAAAAAAATGTGAATTAGAATTTTTTAATTCAATATATCGAAATATAAAGTAACATGAATGCATTTTCATTTGGAAAAAAATTTTAACTGTTGAAAAAGTCAACGATATAAAGCATTGATTTGAGGATCTAAATTAAATCTGCCTGCAGCCTCTCTAGCGCGGTGTGAACAAAGTTTCTTTCTCAGCCGCAGCATTTTAATAAGTATATAAATTTTTTTGGTGGCGTATGTCGCAGTATAAACTCATCCCACCTGTCTCCTTGTCCTTTTTCCCACACCCTGTTCATCCGTTTTTTTCCATCGTGGAAACCGTAAAGTTTTACGAGTAACGCCACAACGTAGCGGGCACAAAGTTGCACGAGGGAAATTCACATCGCCCCTTACTGACTTTTTTTTTCCTTGATGTATATCTTCACTATACACGCAAATGCACACACACACACATGAGACTCTTCTGTGTTTGATCACCCGCGTAATTTATTTATTCGTCCTCTGAAATCGCGGCGAAAAAGCACGTCAAGATGAAAGTAACAAAAAAAGAAAACAAATTTTCGTGCTTTAACCGGGTTTGCAACGTAGATAAATAAAGTCCGTTATGTTAATTCAACATCAGAGATTTTTATTTACCTTGTCAAAATTTTTTTTCTTCCCACCACAAGATAAATAATACATCAAACGAATTTGTCGAACCAGGAGAGTGTGTGAGAAGAATCGAGTGAGTGGACAATCTAACTCGGGGGGTTGGAAAAAATGAGGGCTAGCTTATACTGTAGGGTGACACATTGCGTTAATCTTTCTGCAAAAGAAAGAGGTCGAGGAGGCGGACTCACTCACGCGACGACGACCTCTTTTGCCGCGAGAAGAGGCGAGTGTGGGCAAAGAGGAATAAAAAAAATTCAAGAAAAAGACTAGACGGCAAAAGAACAAAGAAGATGTTGAGAGACCAGGGTTGAGACAACGATGAGCCGTGTCCTTTACACTCTGTATAACCCCTCTACATTATATTAGCTTTACGGTCTGTGAGATACATCTACTTCCTAAAAACGAAACAGCCTGAATAGAACTTTGATGAATGATCCTCACAAGCGTAAACTAAATACCAGTGAACAGGTTTGATAAGACTTCAGAGGTCACTTTTGTGATTATATTCTATAGTCTATATAAATCCTTTTTTTACTCCATTTATTTCACAAATAGATTTATAGTTATGTGGTGGCCTCTGAGCAAATAAATGATTTTTTGTGTTCATTTATAAATTTAATAATTCCTCCCTAATATATTAAAGTGAAAAACATCTTAAAAACCTTTTTAAATAATTTATTTGAAATTTTTAGAACGCGATCTTTTCAATTCGGACGACCAGTTGAAGATTCCGGCGCAAGAGGGAGAAGAGAGCGCATTCAGCGCCAGTAGATACAGCCAATATTTTTTGTATGTGGTCAGACATCGGTTGGTCGTGGATGTAAGTTGGAAAATTTATGACTCAAAGCATCAGAGTGCCTGAAAATTCAAACTTTCAAAGAAAGTTTACCTTATTTTCAAAAATAATTTAATTTTTAGGGTCAACAAAACGTGAAATAATTTTTATAAAATAGCTAACTGTTTAATTTTCAAGCATCTAAATCATTTTTAATCTAATATACTTTTTTTATATTATAACGCATCTCTAAAGCTAGAATGGCATATAAGAAAAATGTCTTTGCTGTTTTACATCATAATATCGTCAAAACTATTAAAGATAGAGATTTTTCTTCGACAACCTTTTTTGTAGAGAATTTTCGTAGCTACAAAAAAGGTTCTTAACATAATTTATGTAACGCGCATCCTTATCAAGATATCAGCGATTAATAAGGCCTGAACTTTTCAGCGATACGCTCTTTTGGTTTTAGGCACGTGATATTGTGATTCTCCCTCAAAATTCTGTTTTAAAACTCCTATGAACTGTGTAATGCATGCCTAGGATCAATTTCTGAGTGTTTAGTTGGATAAAAAAAAATTTTTTTTTTTGATGAATTTTGCAAAGGGGTACCCCTTGGAAATCTCGGAGTTTTCGTGATTTTTTTAGTTTTTTAGCAATAACTCGGTAACTAAGCGAGATAACGGGAAATTTCATAGAAGTAAAATGATTGTACGTCTAATTATCTACAAAAAATGTTAATCAAACTTTTTTATAACTCCCTCCATTTTTGAGATATTACCGATTTTTGAAAAATGTCATTTTTCAAAATATCTCGAGATCGACAAAAAATATCAAAAAATTTAATTCTATCTTTCTTCTAGGAAATAAAATTCTCTATCATTTAACTTCTATAACATTTTTCGTTATCTCGCATATTTACCGAGTTATCAGCAAATAACAAGAAAAATCACGATAATGACGAAATTTTCATTTTTTTCCAACCACAAGAATTAATATGAAAAATTCTGAATTTTTTTATTCTAAATATCTTCTAAACTACCAAAGATACAAAATTATCCCAAGAGACCTTTTTTGTCAAGAATTTTATTAGCTACAAAAAAGGTCCTTAAAAAATTTATGTAACTCGCACCCCTATCGAAATATCAGCTGTTAAAAAAAATTGAATTTTTCAGCGATACGCTCTTTTAGTTTTAGACACACGTAATACATCGAATATTGGAATTACTTTCAATAATAAAATAAACTGACTACAAGAGAGTAAAAAGTAAAAATATAAATTCAATTTCCCCTGCTTTTTTCAACCCTTCAAATATTTTTCCAATAATGAATAATATTAATATTAATAAATTCATCTCTGAGATGAAAAATTTCAAGTAAATTTCAGATTAATAATAAAAATTAATTACATTTTCCATCAATAAATGATAAATTTAATATTCTAAATAAAAAATAAAAACAAACTCTATCTCTAAAATTGACTCATACGACCAGAAATCGACTATTAATCATGATTGCAAACATTATATTGATGTGATATCAATGAAATTATCATGTGAGAGTAACTTGTGGCATAGAATATATTCACAAATGCATAGAGCAACTAAACCACAGGCTCATTACTGGTGTCGAGTGTTTTATACGTATATAGATATTGTATATGTGACGAGTGATGATTCGAGATGAGAGAGGTCCACATCGAAATTTCAATAATCCGGTATTAAACGATAATACAAAGTGCAGCGAACCGCACATAATTATAACGACGCGACGTAGATTATCAAGCTCGAATAAATATATGTATTTTTTTTATCTATTTTTTTTTCTTTTCATCTTTGATTAATTCGCCTTGCATGCCGCCTATATTATTTCTCCTCTCATCTCGGCGTGCTTTGCACCAGCGCACATCAAGAGCTGTCTCTATGGCAACATGTACACACAGAGAGCAGCATGACTATGAAATTTATCTCGAGATGAATCAACTTGTTCGATAAGTATAATCGCCGAGGAGAGAGTATTGTGTGTAGGGAAGCTATACTATACCACTACGGCGGGGCCAGTGGCGGATTAGTCAGGCAAGGCCCCGATCGAGCGTGAGACGAGTCTATTTATACAGAAAAAAAATTATTCACATCTATATAAGCAGAGAGGCAAAAAAAACGCGTGAGAATCACTAGACGCCGCGCGTGATTACGATCTCTATCCTAATAACTCTTGGCGATAATTCAGTAATTTAATCATTAGACTTAGATTTATGCCGAGTGATCAATCATCATTTTATTCTATGTCACAGTTTGACGAACGATACATTGCCCGGAGCGAAAATATCACTCTCACCTGTCTATAAGCACATATAATTACCCAATTCCGCCAATTATGTATTGTTTTTATTAGAAGATACCGAGTCGAGAGAAAGGATATGTGTAATATAAATCTTTGAGCAATAGGCGAGATAATTACAAGGGCGAAAATTACCCAATTTCCGATAACTAGTATTATACATACAGACAGTTGAAGTTTCACTTGCTTTATATTAAAAATTTATTCTCTTTTTTTATTATCAAAATATATCGAGATAAATGATCATTTCCGTTTAAACTTTCAACGTATTATCGATATTATACAAGAATAAAATTTAATGTAGAAAAAACAATAACAACATCTGAATTATATTAATTAATAAAAATCTATTATTATGAATGGTTGTAATAATTTGTCTTTTAAAAATTTTACACAATAAATAAAACCCAGTAAAAAATTTACTACAGCAAGCGGTTTATTGTCCACTCAGATAAAACGTATACGAGGAAAGTTTTCATGTATATACTTGTATCCAGCAAGTGAATTCACACCTTGAGGTACTTGATGATGAAAATCAAGGAGGGCAGAGGCGAGAAAACGAGCGACTGCAAGCCAGTGAGCCAAGGGAATACCAACGAGATAGAGAAACGACTGCAGGCGTGATGTATAGGCGAGAAAAGGTATCACACAGCTCTGCACGAGCGAGAGAGACCATCAGCGAAGAAGTGGAACGAGAGTCGAAAAGTCGCAGCGACAGCTCTTCGTCTTTTAAGCCCGCGAGAGATGGCAAAGTTTGGAAAGCCTGAGGCAACTGGACGCGCCGTTGAATTTTCGAGGGACTGAAAAGTTGTGGGTGTGGGGTGCGAAATAGAAGAAAAGATGCCTGTGGGCCAAGAGCAGCCCCAGAGGAGAGAAATGCGCGACAGGATGCACGAGCTAACAGGCACAAGACAATGCGCGGGCAAGCAAAAAGAACAAACGAGAAACAGTGCGAAGTGTGTATAGAAAAATACTGACCCCATGTATGTGTATGTGCACCGCGGCCACCGCGGTAAAAAGAGAGCATGAACAAGAAAAAAATAAAAAAACAAACCACCACCAAGGCCGCGGCGCGATGAGACTGACGAGTGTATGCACACGCGAATCAGAGAGAGTGAGAGCGAATGCGCGAAAATATTCGCACGAGGGAGAACGAGCGGTTTGTAAGAGAATGCAGAACTCATGTTAAAGCCTTCTTTCACGCGCGAGGCAGTCTTTCATAATTTCCCTCTCTCGCAATTTTAAGATTTGTCCAGATCGTGTCTTTGTTCTCGAAAATCGGCTTCCTGGTGCGATTATTAAAACTCTCCCTTACTTTTCACACGTTTATTTTTTGTATACTTGTATTTTGTTAAGTAAATTCAGCAAAAGTTAATCAAAAAGGCACGATAAAACCGACGAGTACGCAAACAGTCAGTAGGTATACAATTCCAAATTAATTTCGTTTCAATATGAAAATAACTGATAGAGAGTTTAGATAAATGTTGAAAAAAAAAAATTCTGATAATTTTGGCTTTTATATTGAAAGTGATATTTTGTTTTTGGTATGTTCACACGCAGATAATCGATAATTATAGTGTAAAAATTTGTTATTAAAGGTGACTTGAAATTTTTAAACGGGCTATCAAAAGTATCTCAGTAGGTTTTTAACTATATATGATATATACGAAAACGAATGAGTTGCCTGACAGGCCAAAGAGATCAATCGTGTCAGATAGAGGATTTTTCATTAGCCGGGTTTTCGACAGGTGTATTTGGTCGATGCACACGTGAGAAACTTATTATAATAACTTTCAACATGATTAATATACTTTTTTTTAAACATAAATAATATATTTATAAAGATTAGAGTACGTGGCACAAAAAAATCGACTGATTTTTATTCTTTGGGTCTATAGTATCGAAAAATCACAGTTTATAATATTTGAAGATCCCTCTAGTAATAGCATTAAAATTTTTCTAAATATTTATGGGAAAATATAATGTTCAAAACTGATAATTTAATCATTATAACTTTGAACACAATATAAATCCTAAGGATTTTAGTGTTTTAACTGAGTCCTGTCTCCCCTATATGCATTCTACACAAGGTCATCACTTGATATTCACATTCCAGCATTGCAAATGGCCGACAAATACCATCTACACACGATTATAAATATCCAGCTAACATCAGACAATGCCTAAAATTTCAACAACAAAAAAACTCATATCTTTTCATCAAATTCAATATCACGATAAAAACAGAAAGCATCCAAAAACTTTGAATTGTGCCTGAATTTTAATAATAAAAAATTTCTTTCAATGCAGAAAACTCACGCAATTCTTTTCTCATCATCAGCAGAGTACATAAATCCCAAACTTTTTGAAAGACCCTGGCGAAAAAAAAATACAATAAAAACACTTGATCATTTCTCACACGCAGTGTGCACGCGTGACTCCAATAGCAAATCTATATAGATTCAAAAACAAAAAAAAAGCAACGACGACGAGGAGAAAAAAGAAGGAAGAATGATTATCATGCCTCCTTGAGTTTTATTTGGATTCAAATGCATTGTCGGGGCGAGAATGAAAGGCGCGAGAGGAAGAGGGGTCTTGGGCTGAGAGAAAGGAAACTGAGAAGAGGATCTTTCTCGTTGGACGGCGGAGGTGAGGCCCCGGAGAACACACAGACTGTGAGCTTGGCCGCGTGCACTCATCTCCAGGGCCCCGTGGGACTGTCTTCGCCTCTTTCTCGCTCTCACGGATACGAATTCAAGAATCTAGGACTCTCTGGCATCTATACACACGTATATCTATACAGCTCGCCATCATAGCCGCGGTCTTGTGCACGGTCTCGAGAGGAGGAAGATTTTTTTATCCCTCTATCCAACCGCGCGTCGTTTGCTCCATGGGTTTCTCTGCCAACCGGTCGTCCATTTTACCCGTTGCGTCACGGCGCTGGGACTCTTGTCCTCACGCTTCTACAACGACGTCCGTTGAAAACGAACGTGCAACGATTTTCTTATTGGCTTTCTTGTTATTATATTGTGATTGAGCATCATCACGATATGGGAAAATTATTCTCTCATCGTGAAGCGGCGTGTCCCGTTAATTCGAGAGTTTCAAAAATTTATAGAGCAACCTCTGGCACTAATACATAATTAGAATAAAAACTGGCATGTGTGTGTGAAACGAAAAACTGGTCAGTATCCCTTCGACAAACTCTATACAGTAATCCCCCTGCTTTCAAAACCCATCGCGCGCGCAGATCTCGCCTGTTATTTCAGGTACTTTGCGTGTAATCCGCTCTGAAAATCCCATCTTTTTATGTATACTGTCATTTTTTTTCTTTTTAATTTCCGTCTGCCCGTCATCGTTTCTTGGTTGCCGCAATTTTTCAAGCGAATTAAGACCGCAGTTTAATCAAATTCGTCACGTCTGAGTGAATAATTTTTTTTCATTCCCGAATTATACAAACTATAATGCATTTATATTATTATAGTGAGAGTATATACTTATTGGGGTAGTGCAAAAACGGAGTATTTTTTGTTTTTTGGGTATTGTATTAAAAAAAAACATAGTTTATCGTGTTTTAAAAGCCCGATATAAATTTTTAAATCACTCACAGATTATAAAATTTGTAAAACTGATTGCAAAAAATTTTTTATTCCTGACTACGCTATAGTAAATTATTTTACATGTAATGTAAATAAATTCTACAAAGTTTCAGTTGAAAATATTAATTTTAAAGGTAGTTTAAAACTTCAGATAGTTACTTTAAGATCAAAAATTGATTAAGTAAAAAATCCAGCTTGGATATTTATAAAGACAGGTTGAAAAAGTTCAACATCCAATAAATAACAAGTGAAATATGCCGATTAAAGATTTTTTTCAATCCCACAGAAAGAATATTATAATATACTGCAATACTGACAGTCACAACGCGATAAGCATATCGGAGACGACGGTATTAAGCATGCCGACACACTCGTGCAATTAATAAACATTTCCTCGTAGTCAGTGTGTACTTAGCGGTTGTGGAAAAAAAACCGCAATCGCAACACACCGCGGGTGTCGCGCGACGACTACCGGACAACTAGTCGGTTTTATTCGCTCGATTATATCCAACGGAAATAGGGCTGTTCTTTTAGTGTGCAGCTGACAAAAGTTGTTGATTCACACGAAAATAATACAGCGAAAAAGAAAAAAAATTTTCTACTCATACACATGTAGTGTTTTCAACAGCGCATGTGGTTTCTTTCACAAACGGACGACGACAACGCCGTGCTCTCTTTCACGAATAAGGGTCTGCACGAGCGATTGGATAAGCACAACGGGGATTAAAACTATCCTGGTTTTTGTTAGTCATCATCGTTCACGGGTAAGGGAAGCAAATAGGCGCGGTCTTAAATGCCGGGAGCCACGAAAGCAAAGCGTATTTCAGTTGAGCCCGAGGCGCCGCCGCCGCTGTTATTCGTCTCAATGGTTTACGTTCTCGAGGCAATTTGCGATCAGGTTTGAATCGAACTGGCGGATAAACGCTCGATTAATAATCGCCGCCTCTCGCCGAAGGTCGCGGTGCAGACCGCACGCGATCTTCTCGACCGATTAATCGAATTCCAAAGCAAAGAGAATTCTCGAGATGAAAAAAAACGATCGGGGATGGACGCGAATTGCCAGATGGAATTTTGAAACACGTAAAATTTCTTGAAACTTGCCACGACTTTGTCCAATAAACATTCTTTCTGGTCAGAGGTCGATATTATATACACAACTCTCTTTGTTTTTTGTATTCCTGTCGACCCTGAATTTTTATCTGATCGTATAGAAGTGATATGCGTAAAAGAAACGAGCAAAAATATCGCTTGAGTATTTTATAATGTACAAATTTTTATCGATTTTTTTATTAGTTTGACGCTGACGACAGTACAACTTGAAGGATGTATACCCCAACGAATTCTGTATTTTTTTCGTAATCAAGAGACTCGATAGAGCCACACACCAATCACGGACGTCAACAGTCATGCTGATAAAAGCGCGAGACCTCCCTAAGTATTTTTACAAGAAAGAAAACACTTTTTCGAACAAATGAAACTCTTAATTTGGAATAATGCAAAAAATACAACGACAAAATACTGTAATTTTTTGCCAGGCGATACTCAAATCAACTTGTATTTTTTGTTGTACTTTAATTTAGGTCAATTCCCCTGTCATGTGGAAAGGTTTTGGGCAATACATTCTTAAATGTGTGCAGAGACCTAATGCCCGATGGGTCAGAGTCTACCTTCAGAAATTTCAAACTCGGACGCGCGTTCATAACTTTTTTTTATGCCCGCATTCCTCAGTTGGGCTCTTATACTTTTCCCCTTTGAATATATATACATATTGTGCCAGCGAAAAACTCGTCGACAGCGGCGGCACCGCAGGTATATATAAGTATAACATAACTGTGATGGCAAACCTTGTATTATTTTGTGTGGAAAGCAGCTGAACGGTAATATATCGCAGGGGCCACGATCAAAATAGGGGAATTAATTAATTTTATGCGACTCACCGTGATTCTGGCAGCCTCCAGCGTCGTCTCGTTTGTCCTCGTCAAACGTATGCTCCTTCCACCCACCCCCTTCAGACGCGCAGAATCATCGTGAGCACCCGTTCGATCCTTTTACACACTTGAACAAAAATACGCAACAACCCCTTATCCACAGAGCTGATTAACCACTTTTACCATACGATATTTCGCGAGGCCGATAACACACGACCCTTTCAAAGAGTCGCTCGACCGGTATTGCACGCACACACTAATTCACAATATTTATCCCTCTCTACGTTAAATCACCACTTGACCTTCAGTTTTTTTTTTCTTCTTCACACTTGTCAGTTAGTCACGTAAATTGATTTCACAGTCACAAATAGATCTGATGACGAAATTCCAAAGGCTTTATGCCACACTGATATATCGGATTATTTATCCACCTTATTTTATGTCAACAGCTGTACTCTGCTCCACCTTCCACTTCCTTTTTCCAGAATAATAACAATCACATTTCACTCCTGTACAAATTGCTGAATACCCAATTATCGTTTTCCTTTTTTTCCCACTGGTAAAAATGCTTGTGTTTCGTCGAAACGATTTTAAAATACTGATAAAAATCACGCTTCTTTATTGACAACACGCATGACAAGTAACTCGTGGTGTGTTTTTGTTTGCACAGCTATACATTGAAATCTTGGAGCAAAAAAAAAAAAACTTGACGTCACCACACGACGATGACGACGAATGTTCGGCGTATAAATGCGCTTGTGTGTCGAGCAAGTGATAGGATGGAGTACGACGAGAAATGGATATAAGGGAGAGAAAAAAACTGGCCACAAGAAAACGGCGAGCCCTGCCTCCCACGACACACAAACACACGCGCACGCACACTCGATGGAACACTCTCCCTTGAATCGCCGGCAAGCGCTGTGGTTTGTTCCTTTTTTTTTTGTTTCTTAGACTTGATGTCTACTGTTGATGAACAGTCACTTCACTTTGTTTGTTAGATTCACAGGCTTGTCTCTCGAATGGGCCAACAGCGCGTATTCTCTTGTGCTCCACGGCGCTAAAATGGCGATCGAAGTGACAGCTAGCCTCGCGCCGGGCGATTCACTGTCCTCTCCAGCGAGCCTTTGCTCAATCCGCCATTGATATTCGCGTTTCCAACTCACTTGCTACTCTCGCTGGAGTACTGTCTCACTTCAGGACACTGCGAATACCTTCGCGCGTCCCTCGCACACACACCCTCGTCTTGCACCCTGTCGACGCTCGATGCCAGTTTTCTATTTCGACCGAATCGCGCCACAAACGTATATCTGTGCTTGCCCGGACACGGGACGGGACTCGACTGGGTTTTTGTCGCTCGTTGGTCGTCGCTTGCCCCCACTTTCACCGCAGTGGCGCTGCCGCGGCTACATCTGCAACTACTGCTCGATCGAAAAACATTAGCTCAACGTTTATACGCTTGTACACAAAAGAATTTTACTCTCACACCTGTGAAAAAATACAGCAACATTTTACAAGCCATTTTTTTCTATCAAATAATTTTTTTTTTGCTGTAAAATAATTTATAGTGGTGTTAGTTTTTGTTTTTTAACTTTGGCCAATCTGTGTCCATCTTTGCCTGACATTTGGCGCTACCAACCTGACGAAAAAAAATTTCAAATAAAAAATTTTATTTTTAAGCATTTTCAGGGCATTTTTTAAACAAAATTTAAATATTTTCAATCTTAAAATGGAATAAAACGCCTATTTAAAATTTTATTATTGTAAAAAACTTTTTTTTTTACATTGTTTGATATATTTTTATCACTTTCAATTGAAATAAACGCTGCAAATGGCACAAAACCCTTATCACTGCTTTATTATTGATGAAAAAATACAGCACAGTTGTTTTTTATCAATATTTAGGTGTAGAAAGTATTTTTTTATAATTTAAAGCACCAGATTTCAGGTTATATGCTGCAAGAGCCATTTTTGCTAAGAATAAAATTAATTTCTCTGAAATAACTGAGAAAAAAATTCTGAAAATTTGTAGGATTAATCTAAATGTCCTAAAGAATACTACGAATTTTCATTGATTAGGGTATTTTGGCCTCACACACAATTACAACCTTTTCAAACCATTCTTCTATGTGGGTTGGCGAAGAGAAATAAAAGTTTTCTGTCAAATGCACTGAGAGTGCTGGAGGCAAAAAGACGAAAAAATAAAGACGAATTGCAAAGGCACGTAGCGAAAATCCTTTTTCAATTACAATTCCACTTAGCTGCCATTCACCGTGATCCCCAGCGTTTTATAACAATGAATATGTAATCAAAGTGGTAAATTTTAAATTTACAAAAGTCGCACATAAAATACATAAAATTGATTTGTACGCGTCAATTAATTGTAATATATCCATAAACCTAGTGAACCGCCGCTCGATTCGCATTCGATGGCGAGCTGCTGTTCAATCGCTCGTGTAATCGTCAGTTCGTAATGGTCCTATCGAATCGATGACTCGTAATTGAAGTGGAGTACCTATGCAATTGACAATCTCGCCAAATACAAACGACTGACCCAATTATTTGAATCACAATTTTAATCCCTTTGACGTGATTTTTTATTTTTCACATCAAGTCGCGTTGCATCCTGCAACAAAAAAACGAAAAAAAAACCAGCACATCCACGTGCCATTTATTTAATATTTAAAGACTTGCATCAACCCAAAAGCGGCACGTGTTCTGCACGTGTACTCGACACAAAGAAGAATTCTCATTGTAGAACGTGTCTATCGAGCATTTCTCATCATTCAATTATCTCACGCTGAAAAGAAAAATACGCCTGCCATCGCATCATATTCTCTGCGTATTTACACATCTTTTATTGACTGAGAAACTGTTTAAATTTAAATAATTGCTGTTCTGTCGCAATTACACGTAATAATAAGTACTGAGGATTGTCAGGATCTCCCTCAGCGTGAGTAACAGTTGTTTCTTTGTACAACCAAGCTGATGCACTACTTCCTGATCGTACTCGAATTTTTATAGACTTTCTTTTAGTCGCCCGAAGCAACTCCTCTTCGACTTTTTGCCGCAATAAATCAATTCCTGCAAATAGTCCATGATTTACTGACAGGAATTTGATTAATCCTCGATTATTTAGCAAATAAATTACGTTACCTGTGGAATTCAATGCTGAAATTGCGAGAATATCGTCAGGAACTGTTCCCTTTGCCACCAGATCGCATTTATTAGCTACTTCAATTATCGGCTTGTTTGCTGTGTTTAAACCCGTCATAATGTCACTCAGTGTTCGACGCACGTGCTGAATTTGCGCCTCCTTATCCGGATGACTTGCATCAAACACATGAACAATTACATCCTGTGGAGGAAATATTTTAATCACTTGAATTGATAGATCTAAAGGCAAACGTTACGTACCGACTCGATTGCGTCCTCGAATGTGGTAAGAAAAGGCTCAAGCAAACCTTCAGGAATATCTTGGATGAAGCCTATTGTGTCCATGTACACGACTTTGAGCATGCAGGGCAAAAATCCCGCGTGAGCAGTTGTATCCAGCGTGGCAAATAATTTATTTTCCGGCTGCAGTGCGTTGCTTCCAGTCAGTGACTTTATCAGACATGTTTTTCCGGCATTTGTGTATCCAACAACTGCTACAGACGGTAAACTATGTACTACACGATTATTTCTAATTAATTTTCGATGATCTCGACATTTTTCCAGGGATCTACGCAGCTTGGCTTCTCTCGCATGTAAGATCATTCGTCGAGTTTCCTTCAAATTTATTCGCCCCCCGCTATCCTCCACCGTCCAATTGAGCTTTTTCCAGATGTACGGCAACTCGGCTAGAGCCACTTGGATTTTGGCCTCATGTGTTCTTGCGTGTTCGCGAAATATTTGAATTACAATTGAATATCGATCGTAGACAGGCAGACCAAAGAGATCTTGCAATTCGTTTATTTGAACGTGCCTCAACAGATTTATGCTAATAAATACGGCTGTAATTTTTGGATTTGTCGCCACTTTATTCTGCAACATCTGAAGATTTCCTTTGCCGAAAACCAGTTGTTTTTTTAACGATAGCAGTGAGATGCAGAGCGAATCAACCACCGACCAGCGTGGCAATGTGCGAATAAGGGCTTCAGCCTCGGATAATTGCAATTGAGGTGTTGTATTGCGTCTTTTATCTCGTCCCCATTTTATAAAAGGTTGAATTACCAGTACTCCATGACCGTCAATCGCTGGATTGAAGTATTGTCGCGATAATTCGTTGTATTCCGTGTCTAATTTGAGCTCTGGCAAGTCAGACTGTCCTGCTAACTCACTCACAGGCCTGGACAAAATTTGAGACAGCTTGGACACGACAGAACTAGGTGAAATCTTAAGTAATGTTGGTCTATAATGACTGAAACGACTGGCAGCTTTGAACCAATGCATTTTTGGGGATGTTGGCGGTGAACTAGTAGCGGTAGGTGTTTTTAACGTCTTCTATGCAGTTTAGACGCTTTCTTTTTGCAAAATACGATGACACTGGCACTGCTGAGACGAATCCTGCGGCGGTTGATAGCTCAATTGACATTCCACGAATACGAGCGTATCGCAGAATCAGTGGAACTGCGACTACAGCTGAAAATTGGCATTTATCAGTGTCTAAATTTATTCTGTGGGATCAGTTGATAAGTTTCATTGGAGAAAAATAGATTATTAATAGTATCTTACTTGCAATACCGGTGAATAGTGCTCTAAACAATGCAGCACGACTACAACAGCATATTTTGAGGTTATAATCGTCTTGTGGAATTAATTTTTTCTCATTTTCAACACTCATCCTTTACTTGTACGAATCGAAAAAGTGTGTTGAATTAATAGAATTAATTGTTCTAGCAATTTCATAAATTATTGCCGGTAAACTGGATAATTATGTAACAAGTATAAAAGTTTACACGATTCACGTGAAAAAAGTGCAATAATTTTCAAGCAGTATTTTTTAACTGTTGAATACACAATTATTTTTTAACAAGCGGTTTAAAAAAATAAATTTTATTGCTGCAATATTATTGCAGGTAATTTATAACATAGATGTACCACAAAAAAAAACATTGGAAAATGAGGAGACTTTTTGGTATGTACATGTTGTGCAAATGGGCCCAGCTTGTCGTCATTTAAAGAGCGATCAATATAAAATTTGCGCGAAGCTTTAACCGTGATTACACACCCTTATCGTGCGATGTGATAAGGGTGCGTGCACGTGGTCTATCCACTTGTCTAATTCATTTTGCGGATTTTTTTAGTTTAAACAGCAGCGGCTCGATGAATTTTGATTGAAAATTTTTTTGGAACCAAAAAATAAATTGAAAATTGCACTTATTTAGTTTAAATAAATTTTTTGGTAATTTATAACGTTAAAATGCCGAATAGGCGAGAGAAATAATTTATCTCGTGCCCTTTGAAAAAGCGCGCTCTTTTACATGCAATGCGCATGCTCGAGCTACGCGCCAATGAGCGCTGCGCGCGGAAGTGACGTTGCGTCTCTTCCGTCTTTATAGTCGCTGTCTCTCTCGTCGTTGTTCGACACCTAGACAGTCTCAAAATGGCCGAGGATCATCGATAGAAGCGGCGTCGTCTGGGAAAATCCATCAAACATCCGCCAAAATCGGGTAAAATAACAGAAAAAAAAGTCGTCAATACTTCAAGACGATATTCCAATGAATATTAACCATAAAATTATGGTCAGGCAGATGAAGGAATCCGGTAGTGGTTATCTGTGAGATCCGTGAGATCCGCGTAGTGAACAGACAGGTAAAAAAATTTCTCAGGACAATAATATATAAACTGTTGGAAAAATGAACTATAAAAGTGATAAAGTGGCATTATTCCAATAGTATCAAATAAGTACGATGAATTTTGACTCCAGTTAGCCTCAAATAAATCACAAAATATATACTCCTTAGATTTTTTTTAACATTTATTATATATTCCATTTCATATATCATATATTCCATTTCAGCAGTGGTAAATCAGTGAATTGTTTTTACTTTTATCGAATTTTTGAGGTTATCTCCGGTCTTATTTTTGTTATTTATATATTCGTAATTGTGAGAAATATTTTTTTTTGACGCTGCAATTGAATAGAGGGTTTTATTGAGCATATAAATGAATATTCGTAGATTTCTCACTCTGTTTGATGTTAGTCCAGAGTCTGAAATGCTTGAATATATCTAAAATTGATAAATTAAATGTTTTTTATAGGATTTCAAGGGTTTGTACATAGAAATGACCTGTTGTTATTTTATCTGGATCTCTAAGGTTATTCCAGAGTCATTAAAACGTAAAATAATTTTTTTTCTGCTCTAGAATTATCAAATTGTATTTTTAAACCCTTTATTTCAAGTTTCTATAGTAAATTTCTACATTAAAACTAATTTTCTCTATTATAATAATAATATTCGTAGATTTTCCAGTCTGTTTAATGTTACTCTAGAGTCTGAAATGCTTGAATTAAATTTTTTCATAGGATTTTAAAGGTTTGTTTGTACATAAAAATGACCTGTTATTTTCTCTGAGGTTATTGCAGAGTCTAAGCCATTATTAAAAATTTCTAATATTGATTAATATCAATTTAAACAGTTTTAAAACATCATTGAAACGTTAAATAATTTTTTTTCTGTTTTAAAATTATCAAATTGCATTTTTAAACTCTTTATTTCAAGTTTCTTTGGTAAATTTCTACATTTAAATTAATTTTCTCTATTTTTTCTGTTAGTTCACAGCCTTCAAGACAATTTATCTTCTTGAGAATTCACATCTTCATGCTGATTTTCCACGTTTGTCAAATAAATTTTATGACACCGAATATGGAGAATTTTTTCGCCGAAATCAAGCCTAAAATTCAACTACGCTGTGCCCGCTAATATCAATCACGTTAGTCGATAAAAGAAACACCTACAGCAGCGTGTGCTGTGCCAGTGACTCGACAGAAACCAGTCTTGGTTTGTCAGTCCCCAACGCTTTGCAGTGTCGAAGGTGATTGGAGGGAATCTAAAGAGTGGTAGGTTTAAATAACTGTTCAAATCATTAATTCCAAGCATTGCTGATATATTTCGATCATTCTTATTAATTCACATCGACAGAAGTATACCAAACGTATATTTTCCGCGTTAATATCTCAAAAACTCTGTTAAAACATTTTTTGTCGACAATATTCGGTCCGAAAACAATATTATTGAGATTTTTTTTGTCCAGTGCAGATGACCTTATTGCCATATGTGTCTAATTTTTTTTTTGAATGCGTAATTACTCTATTAATTTTTTAAATAATACTGAATTCAGTTCGTTCCTTGCCGATGGGGCTGCATTGCACTGGGGCCGTCAGTCCCTCAACAACTCCACCACCGATGGAATTTACCTTCGTCGAGTCCAGGGTAGTGGTTGCTGCAGTATTATTTTATTCTTAGACCGCGTTTTTTATTTCGAATGTATTAAAGTCAGTCGCGTTAGCTTCAGTGGAGTGACATTAAGTGAATTAAAGACAATTGGAGTGGAATAAAATGGTGTAAAGACAAAAAGAAATGGTATTGAGTGAAGTCACGATGTTTAAAGTGAGATAAAATTTTTTTAAACTATCAAAGACGACATAAAGTGAAAGGTTGTGGTGTACTGTTAAGCGATTAGTGCAAAAATCGTGGAAAAGCAGAATGATTCCGCCAGTACTGTCTGCAGGTTCGCCGTGGGACACCGGTGAGTCTCGCATGCGACAACTTTTCCTGCATAAAAAAATTTTTTCATCGAAAATTACTGCAGTTTTCTCGGTATTATGATGCGTAGTATTCTCGGTATTATCATGCTGTGATTTTTATGAAATTTTTCTTTGTGCAGGCTTTACAATATGCATTGGCGAACACCACTCGATCAACAAATAATAAAAAAAGATATTACCAATATTATCATTGAAAAAATATTACCTAAATATTTGATATCGAGTGGTGAATATATAAGTGATAATTTTTTGTAGCATTTCCCTTTTTAAATAGTTATTTTTTTCAATTTTTTCACCTTTTTTTGCTATTAACTAATTTTGATTGAATTCATCTAAAGTTTTATTAAATATTACCCGCAGAAATTGATTTTACTTCCTTAGAGTGTCGAATTAGCACGCACAGAAATTTAAACTGTAGTTTTTATTTTATCTTTCGAGTCATGGATGATTTTAAATGGAAGTATAACTATTTCTGCCTTTTGGAAATTGATTATTAAATGTAAAATTCTTCAATAATATTAAATTCAACAACTTCCCATTTTTTGGCAGGCTTTTCAGCGAGTAAAATACATGCCTAACGTGCAAGTATTTTTCTCTTCAATTTCACTTGATTCTTTGCGTGTGAAATCTTCTGAAATTTGACTTTTTATCCCTCGTTGAGGGCAGCGGCTGTATAGGGAAGAAAGACAACCAATAGTGAGTGCCCGGGCACTTAAAAAAAATCAAATTCCGTCCGACGCGATTTTTTAAAAACGTTTCCGTCCCTTGTAGGAGGTCGCGATCGCGTAGTTTCCCAGTAAAATCAATAATTATAAGTGCATGCGTGTGTTTATCGCCAATGCATATCATTATATTACTATTTTACCATTGTTATTTTTATTTGTTGCTGTGTCGGTCGCGGATTAAGACTGCTCAGCCATATTTAATTTGATTTCCGCGTACGTAAATTGATAATAATGGTGAAAACTATTTTTTTCGTCGGCTTAGATTATTATTCGGCTTATTATTAATGACAATTCCATTGCGTAGATATTTTTTTTCGAATCTGTAATGGTAAAAATTAAGATTAATATGGGTAATAATGACTTTGAAACGTTTTAACGCTTACTTGAATCAATATATGCCAGCTATGCGACTAATAGGCACAAAATATGGACTGCAGTTGCATGGAACACGGGTATTTGCTGCTGTTCTCTAAAAAAGTCATCGAAAATGATTAAAAATTGTAGTTTACTGTAATTATGCAGTTTTAGAGCACATGCAACGTGCAATTAGACCCTCGAAAAATTTATTGAATTCCACGTAGATAGAACAATAACACTGTTCCCGTCCATATTTCACAATATGGGCCAATGAGCTTTTATTTTGACACTCAACCAGAGGTGAATCATCCGATTAGATGTGACTCATGCGTCCACATGTAGGTTAAATATTTTGTAAAAATTTAAAAATTGCTTCTATATATGCTCTATGAATAAATATAGATAATAATTTTAAGACATACCATTGGAACATAAATACTGCTTCAATAATGGATTTTTCCGTCTTCTTTGATTGATTAATATTGAGCAACTTGACGAAACTGAAAATCAATTTAGATAAATCACGTTCATAAATTTATTTTTACTCACTTTATTCTCAAGGGCCTTAACTTACCGATAGAAAGGCGCGTGAGTGTCTTTTTTTTAACAAACCATGGTATTGAGGTATATCAGGAATTAAATTATTTATGACGTTTTGGGTGTTTGATAAAATGTACACATACGGCATATGTAAGTAGCGGAGTACCGGACTGCTTTCACGGCGGACGAGGTGCTTATACGAGAACTCAGAGCAGCCATGCTCCGATAGCAGTGCCCCCACTAGGCGCTTTCGACTTTGAAATTTCGCGGGCACAATTTTATCATGACTTTTGATAGAAATGACAATTTATAATTAAGCATTATGATAATATTTTTTTGCAAAAAAGCTTGTAAGACCTAGATAAAATAACAGGCGCAGCAAATCAATCAAAACAAGGCATAACGATGCGGTTTTTTTCGTACTGGATGGCTGGATAAGCTGTCGTAGGAGCTATATTTATTTCAATTTTCAAAAATTTCATTATTTTTTTTCTAAAAAAATTTAAACAAACCTATTGAAAATTGTATGTCAGTAAAAAATCGTCGAAAAATCTATATTTATATATATTGACTGAAAATGGAATGAAAATGACAATTTCTTCAAGTTATCTTCCCTGAGTGACGCCGCTCGAGTGCATGAGAGAATTTAACCAGCGTGCTCGGGCGTATATTCATGGGCTAATACATGCCTATAACGCGACTGTAATAAATATTGGGTATAGTTAAAACGTCGCAAAAGCTTGTCTTCAATCAAAATCTTCATAAATTCCACCAAATTCGACTTTTTGAGTAGAATAACCTGTGTTAGGACGGATAAAAATAATTATTTTATGTTTTTCAGTTAGATTTGTGTTACCAATAAATTTCATGATGATTTGATGGAGAAAAAAAAATTTTTTTTTTTTGTGAAATTTTCAAAGGGGTACCCCTTGGAAATCTCGTCGTTTTTGTGATTTTTTTGGTTTTCCGCCGATAACTCTGTAAATACGTGTTGTATCGAAAAATTTTATTGCAGTAAAGTGATTGAGCATCATATAAGCTACAAAAAACGTTAATTAAATTTTTTTGTATCTCTCATATTTTTAGAAATATTACCGTTTTTTGAAAATTTTGATTTTTCAAAATATCTCGGAAACAACGAAAAATATCGAAAAACATTACTCTACGTTTTTTGTAGGAAATAAAACCCCCAATCATTCAACTCCTATAACATTTTTCGATATCTCGCTGAGTTCCAGAGTTATCAGCAAAAAACCAAAAAATCGTGAAATCCAAAGGGGGTACCCCTTCAAAAATTTGACGAAAAAAAAAAATTTTTTTTTTCTGTCAAACGTCTCAAAAGTTATTTTTAAACGTAATTCAACTAAAAAATCGGAAATTTCACGTTTTTTCGCATTAAAAGGCACGTAAAAAGGTCAAAATCACCTAAAAATGGCCATTTCTCCGTATTATCTATTCTTAATTAATATCTCCTTAACAACATGCATGTCACAAACGCTGAATATCTAGGAAAATTGACCGTGTTCTGTAGGCATTAAAGTCTAAAACAAAAAAATTGGGATTTCGGTATAATACACAAGAGTTAATATTAACTACATGTATTTATAATATTTTTACGTGTACGTGTAACGAATTCAATTTATACAAACATCCAAAATTCTCAAATTATTCGACAGTACGATAGCTATGGCTTTTTTTCCAGACTTCTAAAATTACGTTAAAAGTATCAATCGATTATATTTACAGATACATCATTTTATTTATCATCATTTTTATCATTTTTTCTCTTGCATATTTACTTTGGTATATTAAACGAATGTCCATCATTTTAAACTCACTCTCTCTCCTTCTCTCGACCATTCACCACCCCAGCAATCTGTTCAGTTCTTTTTTTCTATTAAATTCGTGTTACGTTCATTAAAGATTGCCATGTAGCATTAATTATATTACAACGTTATTTGCCATCCTTGCAATTATCGCTTCTTAAGCACAATTCTTATCTCGAATATTACCATGTTTGGTAGAGCTTTGCGCCAATTAACATATTATAATCCCAAAAACAGTGAGATAGCAATAAATTTACCATTTTTTTATGATAAAAAAAAATTCCACGCAATTCTTTCAACAAAAAAATTTTTTTTTACAAAAATTCAACGTTAAAAACTATAATAAACAACTTTATAAACCGTTGGACAGTTTCAAGCTCGATTCTCCAAGATTTGCTCTATAAAACAAGAATATTTTATGAGTCGAGTGATTTAATTAAAAAAAAATTGCCTCGTAGGCACCACTGGCGGTCATGAATGGTTTTCAGAGAGAGTAGAATCATTACTATATACACGTTAAATTAAGCCGATGGTACTACGGACTTCCAGTGTCGTGGTGGAGAGAGTCACTGTCACTCTCGAGATAGGTAACGTAGCTATCGGTACTGTCTGGATGTTGGCCCATATCAGGGCCCGATCCAATGCCAGGATGATGGGAGCCAGGGGGAGGAATACCTCCGCCACCTGGGCCGCCATTGCCGTCGTTCATTGGACCACCCATCATCGCGGGTTGCGGCAACTGTGGAGGAGGACCTCCATGGATGTCATAACCGTGCATCTGCAGGATAAAATTATCAAAAATCATCAAATCCATATTTTTTTACATAAAAAAAAAATTCAACACTGAATTTAGCGACGTTTTGATATAGAGAAAAAAATTTTTTTCCATCAAAATCAAATTAACGATCTCATGATTTTTTAGTTTTTTTGCTATATCAATATTTCAAAACAACCATGATATCTCAAAAACTATAAAAGATAAAAAAATTTTTATTTATGTTATTTTTAGGGAGTTTTATTCCAAAACTTTTAAAATTCTTGACATTTTTCTATATCTCGCTTGTTTTCCGAGTTTTCATCAAAAAACCAAAAAAATCGTCGACTCCAAATTTTTTTAGGACGCTTTAGGACTGGTAATACTAACCTGAGAGACTAGGTGATGAAATGAGGGTGCATTGGGGTCCATTCTGTCCAGGTCCGTGTGAAGAACAAAGTCAGAAAGCGTTTTCCAAGGTGGTTGGTACGCCTGTACCTCCAAAGGAGTCATTCCAATGGGACTTTCGTGCCTCACAGGACTACTGGCGACCATGGGAATCCCGTGCATACCTCCAAAACCCAATTTCCGCCCATCCTGCAATGAGAAACATCTCTGAGTATCTCTGATTTATCAAAAGCGGCATCGTTGCCTATACCTTTTCTTGCTGCATCTGTTGTTTCATCGCGATAGTCTTTTTTTTGTCTTTGCACCGCTTGTTTTGGAACCAGACACGAATGACCCTTGGACTGAGACTAGTCATCTCCACCAGCTGCTCCTTCATCAACGCGTCAGGCCGTGGATTGGCCGCGTAGCACGTTCTCAAGGTGTGCAGCTGCTTTTCATTCAATACCGTACGTACTCTGGTGGGTTTTCCGTCGGATCCACCTCCTTTATGACCTCCAGGACCTCGGCCACTGCTTACTGCCTTGTGCGACCCACTCTCCGAGCCCGAATCTAGGAACAGAAAATTTTTTAATATTAGTATAAACGCTGTTCTCTTGTTGAAAAATGCTCAAGTGATCTGGGAAGAGCAGAAGCGTGGTTAAATTTAGTATTTATGGTGAGATTGACTGTATAATGTTTAATGTATCAACATTAAACAATTGGATTAAGCAGGTCGATTATTTGAGTTCAGCGTGAAAAAATACACGTAAATTCATCGCTCCTAATAATTTAAAGCCTCGACAACCGATTAAGCCGGCCTGAAAACCGCGAATTTTAGTGATTTTTTGATATCACCACGGGAAAAACTGCTCTACGGATTAAGCCCGTCGATTATTTGCATTCAGAGTGAAAAAATACATCTAAATTCAACGCTCCTAATAGTCTACAGCCTCGACAACCGATTAAGCCAGCCGAAAAACCGCGAATTTTAGTGATTTTTTGATATCACTGCGGGAAAAATTGCTCTACGGATTAAGCAGGTCGATTATTTAGATTCGGCGTGAAAATATACATCTAAATTCATCGCTTTTCATAGTCTACAGCCTCAAGAATTTTAGTGTGATTTTAGTAAATACAATAAATAACGAGAAACCTCGTGCCGAATGGCATTATTTTTCTCATACGAAACCCTAAAAATAAAATTAGTCAAATTTTTGGGCGACCCTAATATATGCATAATAATTATTGCCTAAATAAACGCTCAGACGCCGAGTGAGTTTACTAGAAATTTCAACCAAATCTACCATATATTTTTTTGGTAAATACACCGTTTATTTCCCCGGGTATGACAGCGGTTTTTTTTTTGTAAAACGTACGTATTACTAAATTCATACGGTGTATAATTACCATATTTTCATCATAAATTCGAAACCACAACAGTAGTTCATCATAGCAGTCTTGACAATTTCTTCTTCCACAAATCTATTGTTTTTCATTTAAGATCGCGACGCAAATAGCCATTTCCGTCACTCGAGTTGTATCCATGATCAAGACAGGTTGAAAAATAATATTTACCGGCGGTGGACGATAAAACCTGACTTGATGATAAGTTTGACTGGTCTAGTGTAGGATTTTTAGAATTTTTTTTGCAGACTTGAAGACAGCCATAAATGCAAACGAGTTTGAAATACGCATCTCTTTGCATATACTTTGGTGAAACGCAACCAAACGAAAACCTGTCGCAGACGACCAAGAGGACATGGATATGTGGAGAGAGAAGCGATGAAAGGACAACCAGCGACCAGGTTCAAGTATTTGTATATCCGGCCATGTCACCTTCGGTCTGGTCCTTGCGTGCAGCCAAGGAAAGTTCGTGTTCGACTATTTACCTTAGGTTAAAACAGGAGGCACACACATATAACACGACGAGATATAGGAGCGAATGAAAACTGACTTGTCCTAAGCTAATAGTGATGCGGTGAATGATTTAAAAAGGCAGCGTGGAAACATGATCACTGCGAGAAATCTTCATTTTAGAGATTTCGTTTTTTTCTCCAAGTTCACTCTGATCGGTAACCTACCTATATGGACTTTTTTGTAAATTCCATGGCTCTCATCGTCGCGCCAATGCGCAGAAGAGTGTGCTCTTGCTCTCGCGCTTTGAGAATAACAACGCGGCGAGTCGCCTTTGAAGTCTAATAACCTGATGGCGTGTACAGGCATCTCGGTCAAATAGCGATATCACAGCTACAACTACGCAAACGCGGATTCCAAGATATCATGGCACTTCATGAGATGTCCATGTAAAATCCTAATCTTCCTGATAGATCTTTGCCGACGACCTGTGATGGTCGATTTTGTTCGAGGAAATATATATGTTTAATTCACTATATATTTCTGTATAAATTTCGTTGACAATAGTAGTTATTCTATTTAAAATATATCTTCTGTATCGATTAGATATTTATTTGCTGTCAAGAAATTTTTTTTTTGCAACATATACCTGTATAAAACTAGTTTTTTTTGGAGTCGCCATAAAATGACCGATTTTTTCACTCAACTGTTGATATATCTGTGTCTATAAAGGACGTCTTTTTTCACTAATGCGCAAAATTCTCAATTTTTTTTACCGGACTGTGCGAATTTTTTAGACACTCATGTCAGCTAAGGTTATCCCCCCTTGGAAATACCGAAGTTTTTGTGATTTTTTTTTATTTTTCGATAATAACTTGGTAAATAAGCAAGGCATGAAAAAATATCATATAAGTTAAAAGTTTTGGAATAGAATTTTCTGCAAATAATATTAATAACATTTTTTTTTATCTCCAATAATTTTTGAGATATCACAGTTTTTTGTGATAATATTATATTTTAGATATATAATATTGTTTAGCTTTAGTCAACGATAAATTTATCCTGTATACGGTTCATCAGATTCCGTCAGCACACAGCAATATATTTTTTTTATCCTGCAATTAGATAGAATTAGCGAGTGAAATGTTGAATTCCAGGCTGGATTTCTGTGATATTATAGATGGTGATGGGCTACTGTGGACAATAGCGGTCGGAAAATTCGATTTACAAATGAAAAGAGATGAGAAAAAGGAAGAGAAGTCACGCGTCTAAGTGTGCTACAGTAGTTGGCAAGTTGGTGTGACATTTGACACCTGTGCAAGTCATAAAGACTGGTGGTCGTGCCACCATTACGTCCTCAAAGACTTTACAATTGTGTTCATCTACATGTATATAGACTTGAGACTGTATATTCCGTCATAAAAAAATCTTGTAGCGTCCATCACGAATTTCAATGGCAAATAAATTTATGATAACACCTGGAACGTGACAGGGTATACGTTTGTTCGCTACTGTATGTGTTCTTGCGTGCATAAACAATTGATTTTTCAATTAGCTCAGTGCTAAATCGTTGATAAATTCTCTGGAATATTTATAAATTGATAAAAACAAGGACAAAATGTTAAAAAGACAGTTTAGTGAACTGAGGGAATTTTTTTTTTTAATTTTTTTACTGGATTTTTGACTAGTTCTAGTGGAAATAAATGAGTAATTTAGGCACACGTGTCTGCGATCATTCGATAATCCTCAAAGTGTGAACATGAACATCAACGAGAGTGGAAGGGTCAAGCGTTTTTGCTTTTTGCCATTCATTCCCGTATCAGACGCACGTAGAGCCTTAACTGCTTCAATTATCAACACGTAATTACGCTGATCTGAGCCTAACCTAACACTGACCCTTTTGTGTTGACCCCTGGGCCGCACCCTCATTGCCAAATTGCTCTTCTGACTTCGTCAAGCTCATAATCCTGGACTAAATATGTCCAGTGGAGCGTCCAAAAATATTATTGTGTTAGTATACTTCCAGAAAAAATAAGTGGCTCAAGGTAAAATACAATCATCATTTTATTTCCATCAAAAAATTGTTTTTTTTTTAATGTTGAAATATTTTTTTTCAATCAAAACAAGTCCTGTGTTGGAAAATTCATTGCAAAAAAATTAAAACCTCAGATTTAAAATCATTTTTTTTTTATTTTGCAGAATTTCTCACGTAAATTTTTAATTTTAAATTGAAAATTAAATAGTTATAACGATTAACAACACCGAAAATAAGAGAATAAATTTAGATACTTAACTGAAATTCTGAGTTTTAAATTAATTTTTAATAGTAAAAAATTTTTTTTTCTATCAAACATTTTGATAATTTGATTTAAAGTCCATTTTCATTGATTTTACATTGGTTTTCATGAGGATTTTAATTATTTATAAATAAAATTTTACCGAACATAAGGTAAAAAAATTTTTATGCATGAGAAAAAATTATTTTTCTGATGAAAATTTAGAATTTTACTGCTATATTTTATTTTTAACGTTATTCTCGGATTGTTTTTTTGTTTATTGCATTTTATAAAAATTAAATAAAATGTATTTCACCCTCTGAGACACGTATAAAAATCTGACGCATCATTATATATATTTCTTGCAGCAAGTTTGTAAAGAATTTTTGATAAAAAAGAGAAACTCACCAGACATGGAACCATCATTAGGTTGCAGATGGTGATTGTTGTTGGTTAAAGCAGCATTGTTATTGTTTTCATTTCCTGCAACGTCAATGGCTCCTGTACAGAATTTTCCACTCTCGAGAATGTCGTGATCATGACGACAAAAGAGTCCGTCATGTCTTAGCGCAAATTGGTCACCAGTTTCCAACTTTCTCATGCACGCAGAACACCGGAAGCACTCTTTATGATAAATCTTTGTTTTAGCCCGCATTACCAGGTCATTCTTGTTGAATGATTGACTGCATTTGTCGCATTTGGTCCCAAATAATCTGAAAATATCACATATTCACTGCATTATCAATTAAATAACTCCAAAAAAATATTTATTATTTTTTTTAAATGAAAAAAAT
Organism: Macrocentrus cingulum; assembly: GCA_002156465.1. Taxonomy (NCBI): domain Eukaryota; kingdom Metazoa; phylum Arthropoda; class Insecta; order Hymenoptera; family Braconidae; genus Macrocentrus; species Macrocentrus cingulum. Next base: position 782 of record MVJL01006048.1, on the reverse strand, counting down.
ACCAAACTAAAAATTTTAATTATGTCAAAACGATGAAAAATAAATTTTATCACGATATTATCATTGATCATGAGAATTTTTACGTGAAAAAATCGATTTTTTTTAAAGAAAAAAAAATATGATTCACATTTTTAGCTGTTTTTTCAACACAAACACCTCGAATATTGACTTCCAAGCCTAAAAATTGTGTGACATAAACAGTGATGCAAGAAAGAATATACAAAAAAATTTTTTCAGCAGGGTTAAAAACCAATTTGATTTTTTTTTTCCTCAACGCTTTCGAATATAACGGGCTTGACAAGAAAAACAAACGGCAGTCTCGTAATACGAGGCAAACGTTGATGTTTTCGAGCACATTTCACACTCTTTCCTCATCCTGATGGACACCCTGCATTTTTTTTCGCCGGATGCAAACGTCCCAACGCGAGTGACGAGTCTAAATAAACGCGCGCGCTCGCGGAAGAAAAAATCGCACGACTCTAATAATAATAAAGACTCATATTATTATATCGTTATATTTGCCGTGGTTATCTCTTGCAATAACAATATTATTTAGTCATTTTTTTATTTTTAATGGTAATTACCTGGTGTAGTCACGCTTGCAGTAAGTCTTTCCATCTCTAACAAAGCACGTGCATCTCTCGTCTAAAAACTGCTGGCATTCCGCACATTTGAGACACGCAGCGTGCCATTCTAGGTCGGGAGCTACCCTTAGGATCCACTGATCATGGATCCAACCACCGCATCCAACGCATAGGGAGCTCTTCACCTCTGTAACGTCG
>MVJL01006043.1:0-22454 GCA_002156465.1 Macrocentrus cingulum | reverse complement strand
CCGAATTCAATAATTCTGAGCCCAATCGAAAGAGCGTCATCAACTTTTTACAGGTATCTAAGGAAAAATTAGAATAAAAAAAATTATTTTCCGAGATATTTCAACTTGAAATTTGAAACATTCTAAAATCCTAATTTTTCCTGTAAAGATACTCGATTGTCTCGCACCATTCATTTGTTAATTATTTTCCGAGATATTTCAACTTGAAATTTGAAACATTCTAAAATCCTAATTTTTCCTGTAAAGATACTCGATTGTCTCGCACCATTCATTTGTATAAATGTGGTTGCAGTGGAATGAAAGAGCAGGACAAAAAAAATTCGAATTGAAATATTTGGGTAAATTAAAAACATAAAAATGAGGCATTATCAAGAATTTTCTTGTTTTCCGAGAACGAGGAGTGGTCATGATTCGCTTGTTTACTGTTTATGTATAACCTTCTCATCGCTGACACGACTTCACATAAGACACACATCGTCTCTTTGCTCTGCGACCGGACTCGCAGAGCTAGCACAGATGCTTCAGCACTGATAACATCACTTGGACCACGCGAAACATCCTGTATAGTGGTTCTCCATTTAACTCTCCAACAAATGGCTCACAATTATCTTCAATATCACGCGACTCTAATAGGATTATTGTACCGCCTTGAGAACCCCTGATTATCGGTCTGCTCGCAGTGAATAAAAACCTAGTCCCTCTACGGTCATGGTGAATGTCTTGTAATATGCGTCGAGGTGAAGAAATTCACCAGCTCCAGGCATTTTAAGGGATATATTAAAAACCACAAACGTGTTGAAAGTCGGCGTGGGACGTATAATATATGAGTGTATAGATGTAACTTGCCAGAAATTTAATTTAGACATTTTAATTTTCACATTTTAACTAGATGATAATTTATAAAATCTTTATTTTTCCTAAATTACGAAACCCGTCCTCGACAACTTTTGTATATTTTTTTTCTCTATAATAAATTAATGAAAAAAAAAATATATAACATTCCGTGAAAAATGAGATTTGATCAAGTGCGATAGAAATAAATCAAAATTGATCTACTGAGATGAAAATTTTGGGAATTTTTCTTTCTCAGTTTATTTCATTACATGTACGGAGATCTAAGTTGATGTAACATGTGATATCCACATTGATGTGAGTAGATCTCAGTAGATGTAATGAAATCTATGAACGATTCAATATTTTAGAATCTACGAGAGAGAAGATCTGGCAAGATCTCTGGTCATCACCAGAGATGTAATAAGATCTCAGTGTGTATTAATAATTTATAATAATAATAGGAATAATAAAACCATTAATAATCGTGGGATTATTAATGGTTTTTTTAAAGCTCAGTCAGATATTTTATTAACTTCTCTTTTCAAAATTTATTCCAAATGTATGTGTCAACTATCATCAGACATTTTTTTAAAGCTCAGTCAGATATTTTATTAACTTCTCTTTTCAAAATTTATTCCAAATGTATGTGTCAACTATCATCAGACATACAAATCAAGATGATGGTCGAGCAGTCTCAATGTCAAGCAACAGATCAATAAAGTTAAGCACTCGCGAGGAGGTTCCGTACTTGGATGGGTGACCGCAGAGTTCCGAACGTTATTTTGTAAATTCGATATTCAATTTTTTTTTTCAATAAAGTTAAGCACTCGCGAGGAGGTTCCGTACTTGGATGGGTGACCGCAGAGTTCCGAACGTTATTTTGTAAATTCGATATTCAATTTTTTTTTCATCAAGTCGATTATTTTTTACACGATGCAACACGTAAAAAATAATATTTTTATATAATATTTAGATTATTGACTAAAATATATATTTATTACATCTCCACACATCTCTTGAGATCTAATTTGATCATACCAAAATTTTGATCAAAGTTGATCTCAGGCTTTAAATCTTTATTTATTATTTGTGATATCCTTTACAGTAAAAAGTCAATTTCGTCATGGAAGTTGGCGTCACATCATAAAAGACAGAATTTTATATAAATCTTTATTTATTATTTGTGATATCCTTTACAGTAAAAAGTCAATTTCGTCATGGAAGTTGGCGTCACATCATAAAAGACAGAATTTTATATGTTGTCTAGAAAAATATTCGGTTTGAAAACGTGATGGGGCATAAAAAATTGACTATTAGGTCATTATGCAGCGGAATCTGACGCCTTGAATACCACTCGCACGCGAAGACTAAATTTGAGCGCGGTGGGAGAAAACTAATAGTGTTATAGGTACTACTAGCGCGCGAGCAGATAGAGTATAAAGCGCCTAAACAAACACACTCGTCTTTATTGCTGCGCCCTTCGTCTCCCAACCATTTCTGTTCGTTCAAGTGGTGCGGAACTTTTCTGTTTTCTGTGTATAGGTGCCCTGGCACTGGTGAGCAACTACCTTCCTACTATAGAAACAAGTAATCGTTTTTATCGTGCACGAGACGAAGAATCGTTTATTACAACGACGAATGGACTAAAAGTTCCAAATACATTTATTGCATCAAGAAATTCAGTATATAGAGTATCGCGCCAAGTACATACAGCCAAGTATATACAAGCGCGAAAAATGAAATTTGATCAAAAAAGATCAAAAGCCTGGGATCAACTTTGATCAAAATTTTGGTATGATCAAATTAGATCTCAGGAGATGTGTGGAGATGTAATAAATATATATTTTAGTCAATAACCTAAATATTATATAAAAATATTATTTTTTACGTGTTGCATCGTGTAAAAAATAATCGACTTGATGAAAAAAAAATTGAATATCGAATTTACGAAATAACTTTCGGAACTCTGCGGTCACCCATCCAAGTACGGAACCTCCTCGCGAGTGCTTAACTTTATTGATCTGTTGCTTGACGTTGAGACTGCTCGACCATCATCTCGATTTGTATGTCTGATGATAGTTGACACATACATTTGGAATAAATTTTGAAAAGAGAAGTTAATGAAATATCTGACTAAGCTTTAAAAAAACCATTAATAATCACACGATTATTAATGGTTTTATTATTCCTATTATTATTATAAATTATTAATTTACACTGAGATCTTATTACATTTCTGGTGATGACCAGAGATCTTGCCAGATCTTCTCTCTCGTAGATTCTAAAATATTGAATCGTTCGTAGATTTCATTACATCTACTGAGATCTACTTACATCAACTCAAATCTCCGTACGTGTAATGAAATGAACTGAGAAAGCAAAATAAAGTGTATAATAAATCTCGAAAACTATAAATTATTTTTCAAATTTTCTGTGTTATCATGAATTCAAGAAAAACGATAATGATAAAAAAAATGTTTTTTTTTTTTTATTTTAGTAGTTAAAATCTCTAGGTTGTTTCGACCGGTAAATTTTTATCAATTATCATTTAATTATTCTGTAAATTTTAATATATTTTTGTGAGTTTTCACTCTTTGTGTTTTTTTTTTTTGGTTCGTAAATGTTCATTAATTATTTTACGCACTCAATTTTACCCCACCTTTATTAAATCCCCAATTTTCACAGTGAAAATGTATTTCCAGCGAGTTGAAAATGGTTTTGGAATATAGTCCAGATAATATATGCTGATGCTTGACGAGGAAACTCGTTGAAATTGGAATTTGGATTAGCACAGATTGAACATCAAAGTATTGGTCCGATAACGTGGGTTCTATATACGAGGTTTGATCTTCCTATTAAATCCCGGTTTGAAGTGCGGGGTGGGCAAATGCTCCGCGTGAGAGTAATCAACGTGGTGTAGCAGCTCAATAGCATCGTAACCGCGACTGAATTGTTAGCGCATTGAGCACGTTGCCACGTCGTGTATGCTGTGCTTCTCTGCGCGTTCGCGTCCTCTAGGTATAATCAGTGCGTATATGCCTTTGGAGTGAGAGATGTGGTCCACGAACCTATACGAAAATGCTGGATAAACAGAATATATATAGTCACTTGCATTATCTATCCTTTGATGGCATCAGTTGATAGAAAAGTGACAAGCTACTCTCTGAAAAATAATTTCAATAATTCAATATTCAATTTAATAAATTAAAGTAATTTGGCCTCTAACCTATCGATGTATATACTCAAAGTGCCAGAAACAGATCTGTTGATGGGAGCGTTGTGAATAATACACAAGAGTTTATTTTGGTCTTTCTACTATGTAGTGCATGCAATATAGTATACATCCTCTGCAAATGAAGTGCAAAGAATCTCACTCGAATGCAACTCATCCCGGAACTTCATAATTATCTAATTATGTCTGTCTGGAATTTTAGTCGAGTAAAATAAATGAGTATGAATAAATCAAGTTTTAACATTAGATATATACGAAGGGTGGACTATGAAAAAAAAGGAATATTTGCATTCTTTAGTGGGCCCTCATATAGTCTAAATTTACATGTGTCAAAACAACACAATTCTACTTCATTTTAGTTGGAAAAACTACTGTCATTCTTAATGCATTATTTGGGGTAGATAATTTCACCTTTTCTTACATAAAAATTAGCAAGTAAAAAGTTGATAAATAGCCGGGTTTTTGCATATCTGACAGCTATTTTTTGTGGTTTAATCGTTCAAGTATTTTTTTTTTTTTGGTTCGTAAATGTTCATTAATTATTTTACGCACTCAATTTTACCCCACCTTTATTAAATCCCCAATTTTCACAGTGAAAATGTATTTCCAGCGAGTTGAAAATGGTTTTGGAATATAGTCCAGATAATATATGCTGATGCTTGACGAGGAAACTCGTTGAAATTGGAATTTGGATTAGCACAGATTGAACATCAAAGTATTGGTCCGATAACGTGGGTTCTATATACGAGGTTTGATCTTCCTATTAAATCCCGGTTTGAAGTGCGGGGTGGGCAAATGCTCCGCGTGAGAGTAATCAACGTGGTGTAGCAGCTCAATAGCATCGTAACCGCGACTGAATTGTTAGCGCATTGAGCACGTTGCCACGTCGTGTATGCTGTGCTTCTCTGCGCGTTCGCGTCCTCTAGGTATAATCAGTGCGTATATGCCTTTGGAGTGAGAGATGTGGTCCACGAACCTATACGAAAATGCTGGATAAACAGAATATATATAGTCACTTGCATTATCTATCCTTTGATGGCATCAGTTGATAGAAAAGTGACAAGCTACTCTCTGAAAAATAATTTCAATAATTCAATATTCAATTTAATAAATTAAAGTAATTTGGCCTCTAACCTATCGATGTATATACTCAAAGTGCCAGAAACAGATCTGTTGATGGGAGCGTTGTGAATAATACACAAGAGTTTATTTTGGTCTTTCTACTATGTAGTGCATGCAATATAGTATACATCCTCTGCAAATGAAGTGCAAAGAATCTCACTCGAATGCAACTCATCCCGGAACTTCATAATTATCTAATTATGTCTGTCTGGAATTTTAGTCGAGTAAAATAAATGAGTATGAATAAATCAAGTTTTAACATTAGATATATACGAAGGGTGGACTATGAAAAAAAAGGAATATTTGCATTCTTTAGTGGGCCCTCATATAGTCTAAATTTACATGTGTCAAAACAACACAATTCTACTTCATTTTAGTTGGAAAAACTACTGTCATTCTTAATGCATTATTTGGGGTAGATAATTTCACCTTTTCTTACATAAAAATTAGCAAGTAAAAAGTTGATAAATAGCCGGGTTTTTGCATATCTGACAGCTATTTTTTGTGGTTTAATCGTTCAAGTAGAGTTCTAAATTATTTTATCATTGTATTTTGATTTTTATTATTTTTTTTTATCAATTTTCTTTGTATTTAATTTATTTCTTATGCTAAAAATAGCATAAGGATAGAACAGTGCCATCAGCAATCGAGAAAATAATTTATTTAATTAAATTATGGTCAGAGAATAGAAAAAAATTGATTTTACGATGCAAAGATGTATTTATTAAATTCATACATAAATTTTTTTAAAATTTTTCTCTTGAAAAATTGAGTTTTGAATAAGTTCTTAAGCAAATATCAATTAAAACTAGCAATTGTCATTATTTTCAGAAGTGATTATATCTTTTTTGCATAGCGATTACTCGATTACATCTGAAATATTGAATTATTATTAATTTTGAATGAAATTTATTGATATAAAAGCATTTTAAACATTTACCTGGTTCACTCGGTGAGGAGATCTCTGTCGAGTAATTTCTTAATTTCTGTAGCTCGCATTATTCCTGGCGAGTCATCACTAATATCATCTGCAATGACGAAAAATTTATTACGCCATTTTCGTGAAATCTCTCCATTCTTGGAAAAATTACGCAGTACAACCGCTAAATTCAGCGATTCTACCCACAACATAACGCGAGAAAAAAACACGCGGACTTTGATCTGATCCATCTGATTTTTATCCAACAGGAGCCAGTAGTTATCAGGCTCTAAAGTTGAAAAAAAGTCGAGAGAATTTAAATAAATAAATTTAACGAGATCGAAAGTATCAGTGTCATTTTTGCTAGAAGATATCCATTGTCTGGGTAAAATCACATGTACTTCATTGTCCTTGAAAACTAGCAGATGCCTGTACGACTTGTCCTTCAAGTAATCCATAAGTACCACGTTGACAGAAGAATTATGCTTTCTGCACTTGACAACCAAGTCAAATTCAGACCTTGGGAAGAATTGATGATCAGCGATGTGTTTTTCAACCCGAACATCTCTATAGTAATCAGTTTGTACTCCGAGCGTGTCAAGAAGACTATCAGTAGCCTGGTTATTTATCCAAATATACTCTTGAGAATTATCCTGCAATATGAAAGTGTCAGAACCATTATGACCGTTGATAAGCCTATGGGAATCAGTGATGAAGATAGTATCATCAGTTGGCGAACCAAAGGCGAATGCTTTCTGTGTAGACTTTAGCACAATATGCGCTATAATATTCCATTTATTATTGCGCCGAACTAGCTCTTCATAAGCTTGGCTTGCGTCATACAGGCTGGTACCATCAATGTGCATAGTTGCCTCAAACGTGTGAATATTCAACGCGTCGTCATACGTTACTGCTGACTCTAATACAGGACTGAAAAATGTAGACACTGTTGCAATTTCTATTTCCGGCCATCCCCCTCCGGCCGTGCTTTTTATATCAAGAGTCATTACGGTCTGATTGGTCCACATGATTTCCATGGTACAAATAGGCTTTGCGAGGGAATACTTCATTGAAAGCACTGAGTTTAAATGATTTTCAGAAGAGAAGTCTATCACAGTTCTACTCGTTTTGTGTAAATCAATAGTGGAATAAGTCCTATCCTTAACTGGTGTTAATGCGGCAGCTTTGATATCTACTATCAAAGAATATCTCGTGTTCCGGCCAATAAACATGTACTGGGTGAAAGGATGTAATAGATTGTACTTGCAGTCGATTATAATATCTTTATCAATTTCATTGCCTCCATTACCATATGGAAGTATTTTTATGTTGCGCTTATCGAGGAGTTCTACCACTTTGCTGTATGAACACTCAATCTCGTCAGGCATATCTTTGCGTCCAATAATCGACCAGCGGTGTTCTGCAGTGTTATTAGGCACATTTTCGAAATCATCCGTCCATTGCAGTCTAGCAGGCATCGAAGAGTCAAAAGCCAGTTCACCGATGATCTTATCGTTTTCAGCCTTAAGTTTTACGCTGACTTTTTTCGCCGCAGAATTTGAAAAGCTAATGATCTCTTCTGTAGATGCTGAGTTTAATAAAATTTGGGTGAAAGTATTAGCATATTTTATATCGTAATGGTTCGATGAACGACCTCCTATTATCAAGGATCTACCAGTTAGATTTAAACTAAGGAAGTAGTTGAGGTATAGATCATGACCGATGATATCTACTCCCTTAACGTTTGAAAGGTAGTATAAAATCATACCATTTTCCGATTTTTCCCAATGCAGTTCATCTACAAGAAGTACTGCATGTTCGCAGTGGTAGTTTGTGAAAGAATCTTCTGCGTGAGGACATAGTTGTTGAATGCCCGACTCTCTGATTCTCAGGTATTCTGGTGCATTAAAGCCGTAGATGATGCCTGATGAATTCTTCATGTGCACTGTACATGTATAGTATTTACTCGAATCTTGTGTTCCGTTAGATATTTGCGTAATTGGAACTACAACTCCGATGAGAGTATCAGAATTTAATCGGAGTAATTGAAAAGCTACGTCTATAGCGCCATATAGATTTTTTTCAGCGAGAGACATCTCTACAGTTGTTGGCTGTCCGAACGAAATCGGTCTTAATATGTCCGAGAAAATTGCAGCATTATTTCGTACAACTAATATTGCAAATAATGCAAGAAATAAAATTCGGTAGTTCGCCATAGCTACCCAGCGTATGATCAGATAATATTTTATCCACCTGACAGAATCTCCGAAGTATTTAACTCAGTATCTGCAAAAATATAGAAATATAATTTTTATATTCAGTATTTTTGTTGTGTGGGTTGTGAATTTTTTTCAGGTATTTATAGAACTATAAACTAATTGTAGGAAAAATATTGTAGCTAAGCAAAACATTTCTTACTGCATTGCATGACTATTTCACCGAAATAATGCTCTATTATCCCCTAAATCTTAACCGGCTGTCTTAGCCCTTTATTATCGTTTATACAACGTGGTGAATTGACCTAAAACAAATAACTACGTGAAGTTCTGCGTCGAATGGTGCAGATTTCATGTGATTATTGAGAATGGCTGAGACGCCAACCTCGAACGAAGATTTGGATATCTTTCTTAGATGTATATAGAATATAGATTACAGAAATGTTGAGTGTACTTACCGATTTGGCGGAAAAAAATATTTCACCTTATGAAATGAACGATGCGACTAGTTGTGGGCATGCTGCGCATTCAATTTATAAGCTGGGTACCTGGATCGACACTATATGCGCAGGTAATGGGCAGGTAATTGGCGCTAGCCAATAGAAAATAGACAAGATTGATGACCTCTACTTATTTGTACTCGCGCTGACCAATAGACGCACGGCATGGTTGATGAGTCGTCAGCTGAAAAATAAAAACTATAGATATATCGTTTTACAGAAGTGATAACAAACAACAAACATGAAATTTTTCCAGTGTTTTTATAAAAATAGAATTTACTTTGCTTGAAAAAAAATTTATCACTTGTGAAACGTGCATGGGAATAAAAGGAAAATATGGAAATAAATGTTAGAAAAAATTCATTAGTTTTATTTTTCACTGAAGTAGTCGTACTTGCTGTGCGGAAAATCGCTGTTTTCACCATTTTTAATTAATAAAAAACAGTAATACCAACAGAGCGTGATTTTCGGAATAGTATAAAAGTGTTTTTTGACGGTTTCAATTTTTCACCTTATACTTGAACCATCAATTTGCTAAATAACTCTCTAAATAGATTTTCACTGAAACATATTGGTAATAATCTTTAGTATTGTTGAAATTTTTGTTTTTGTCTTTTCTTATCATATAAAACGTGTATCGCAAACGCTATTTTTAAAACTGACACCTAAAAAAAAAATCCGATGGCAATTGTTGTTGTTTATCAGAGATAAAAATATACTTGGCCTTGAACATTGTTTTTTACCAAAAAATTGTTTTCAACTCATGTCACGCTATTTTACGTGTGTTTGTTATTTTTTTCTTTTATACAGCTCGTATATGAAATAAATATATTTTACAAATTTTTCTCGAAATAATATTTATACTGTTTAATTATTTAAAAATGACAATATAATGGTTAATAAAAACTTTAAACGTCCATTTAGTGGTAAGCTTAGTCTAAATTTTTTTTATTTGTCGAGTTCTTGAATTCTAAATAGTTTGAACGAAGCAAAAGGTGTAAAGCAAGCGCAGAGGTAGACAGATCTCGGCACTTATCGGTCCGCGAGATAGCCATTAACGAAACTAAAAGCCTGCCCATATATCTCAGCACCCACAACCCTTCTCTCTTTGCTCATTCTGACCCAACCCCTTGTGCTCGACGACCACCCTTGAGAGATAGACACATCAACGTGCACTGTTTGTCAGAAGCCCTTTTGTTTCACTTGCTCACATATATTATCAGGCTGATATCAATCCTGTATTTTTCCCTGCCACAAACAACCTACAATAATAACCATGAATTTCTAAAGATTTATTCACGCTTTATGGCCTATAAATGTTGCCATATATAGCTGTAGAACGTGATGTTCTATGCATCAATAGTAATTATCAACGTTCGAGCTCTCTGCCAGCTAAATTAAAATGACTCTGCTGAGATAGAGTATTACCAAAAATATCGAAAACCTATATCAACGAAAATCAACGTGCTAATTGACTCCCCGTCAGATGTGGTCATTGATTTTCAACTCTAAAATAAGTGATAATACGCATAACTATTTGAAAAAATACTTTAAAAAAATTATTTTATTTTATCTTTTTCCATTTAAAACTATTTGTTAATTTTTTTTATTATGTTCGTAAACACCAGCATTCACATGAATCCTCTAATATATCCATTTCATATTAAACCTCTAAAAATATAATGATGATAATAATTTCCACGGAAATTTGAAGCCAAGCTTCGCGGGCTTTTATCGCTAATGACGTAATTGGAATTAAGGGTCAGTGATTTACTATAGATGTAATAGATGAATTGGAATAACGTGGCCCACATGCAATTTGCTAAGCGCTAAACAATATTTTATTGAAGCTTCTAAATAAGGGGAGGACAGCAGCAGTGGGCGGAAGGATGCAAACACGTCCCTGTGGTGTACGTGGCGAGAGCATTTGGTCCAGCAGTCCCTGATAACATCTCTAATCACGCCAGTGCTGGACCAATCAGCACTAATCCCGAGGCCTCTCTACCTCGGATCCCCTCGCCACACACTCAGCCTGATAGTCCGCAGCAACTGGGAAACCGAACTCTCCTGCTCGCACCCCCGCTGGAGCTCGTTGAGCATAGATACTCTCGAGCTGACCATTCGATACCCATAGACCGCCATCATAGAACGCTGTGTACTCCGACTATATCGAGCATTCCGCATGCATTTGCCTTCACGCTATAGCAACCCTACTGCTGCCACCCGATTTCCCGTTCCGGAATTACACGTATTGACGTATATACGCTTACCACGAACATAGTACACGATTCTGTTTGGTTTATGTCTAGGCGTGTCTGCCCGGTCAATACCAGCCGCTATCCTAACCCACCTCGCCTGTTCGCCCGTCCGCCAACTTCAAATTTACAATATTTTCTTCATCCTCGTTTTCTACTTTTATTTACTACTCTCAAAACGTCTCGCGAAATTTAAATTTTATTATCCAACAAAAGATATCCAACATGGAGATCTACTGAGATGAAAATTTTGGGAATTTTTCGTTCTCAGTTCATTTCATTACATGTACGGAGATCTAAGTTGATGTAACATGTGATATCCACATTGATGTGAGTAGATTTCAGTAGATGTAATGAAATCTTTTCTCAGTTCATTTCATTACATGTACGGAGATCTAAGTTGATGTAACATGTGATATCCACATTGATGTGAGTAGATTTCAGTAGATGTAATGAAATCTATGAACGATTCAATATTTTAGAATCTACGAGAGAGTTGATGTAACATGTGATATCCACATTGATGTGAGTAGATTTCAGTAGATGTAATGAAATCTATGAACGATTCAATATTTTAGAATCTACGAGAGAGGATCTGGCAAGATCTCTGGTCATCACCAGAAATGTAATAAGATCTCAGTGTGTATTAATAATTTATAATAATAATAGGAATAATAAAACCATTAATAATCGTGTTGAAATCTATGAACGATTCAATATTTTAGAATCTACGAGAGAGAAGATCTGGCAAGATCTCTGGTCATCACCAGAGATGTAATAAGATCTCAGTGTGCATTAATAATTTATAATAATAATAGGAATAATAAAACCATTAATAATCGTGTGATTATTAATGGTTTTTTTAAAGCTCAGTCAGATATTTTATTAACTTCTCTTTTCAAAATTTATTCCAAATGTATGTGTCAACTATCATCAGACATACAAATCGAGATGATGGTCGAGCAGTCTCAACGTCAAGCAACAGATCAATAAAGTTAAGCACTCGCGAGGAGGTTCCGTACTTGGATGGGTGACCGCAGAGTTCCGAAAGTTATTTCGTAAATTCGATATTCAATTTTTTTTCATCAAGTCGATTATTTTTTACACGATGCAACACGTAAAAAATAATATTTTTATATAATATTTAGGTTATTGACTAAAATATATATTTATTACATCTCCACACATCTTTTGAGATCTAATTTGATCATACCAAAATTTTGATCAAAGTTGATCTCAGGCTTTTGATCTTTTTTGATCAAATTTCATTTTTTCACATACTTCTCTCTATTGCGATGTAATAAAATGTGCAGAGATAAATTGTCGAATAATTTTTTTTTCTTTACCACGTGATCTAGAGCTTGAAAAATTAGATTCATTCGTGAGTTGTTTGCCGTATACGTTGGTCCATTTTATTATTTTCAGCGGCAACTTGACGACTCCTCTTTATACCCTTCAACAAGCGTTTCAATTACTCCGCTCGTAACTCACGAGCTTCTTAGCGTGTTTCATATATAGATAAAATATTTCGAGACCTCATGCATGACTTGATCGCAGATCATCTACCCTCTATCACAACTGATCCTTGAAGCAGATCAAAGGACTTTTAAAGTGAAATCACCAATCTATTATAGATGCATGTGTACAACCAGTGTTGTGTCGAACTTGTAAAGTAATCAAAGCACCGGCCTGCATTTTTTATCGTCCAAACATCGCAATAGTCCGAGTTTCTCACTTTTTTTTTTACGCCACTCGTGCCATCCCTTTTTTCCTCAGCAACATCGTATTTACTGCGTTATGTCCGAATTGATTTGTCAAGGGTACACAGACACTCAAAGGGTCTTATATAGTGGACCAAGGGCACGATCCATCGCCTGGAACGAGTGGACTCGAAAATCGAATAGTTCTTGTTCTCCACGACCCTTTAGGAGTTTAATAGATGAGCGTGAGTATGAACATGTGGCTCGGCAATCATTATACAATTTCTTGTAGCATTCACTAATGGTACTTTACTCGTATTCACACTTTCCAAATGTTCACAGCCTTTTACCCACTGAATTCACTCGAAATTCCAGGCTTTTGTCCCAGAGATTTCGATTTTTTTTGCTGATGAAGACAAAAATTTCGGAAAAACATATTTATTCAATTTTGATGTTTCCAATCAACACATAAACACACACGACGAGTAAAAGGCCATGCGGGAGGCCCTCCATAAAAGTCCATATATTCCTATTTAGTAAAAACGAGGTTGAATCCGGAGAAATCTGACGAATGCCAATCGATATCGAGCACATCAACTGTACATATATGAAAGTGAATACACACTACGCACTCGAGTCTCATTGATATTATTCTTAGCAGCTCGGTATCTTAATAAAAACAAAAATTCGAGAAAACCACATTGATTCTGTTAATCTTGTGATGATGAAGAGGTTCATTCGAGATGAATGATTGACCAAGGCTTCAGCGATAAAGAGGCTGTCGCTCTGGTTGCTGGAAAATGGCATTTTTAATTGTTCAATTGACATCAACGCCCGAGATGACTTGGTGAAAAATCATTGGCCACCCAGCAATATTTGTTGGCGAAACACATGAGTAAATACTGAGACACTGCTGAGCTCCAGTGCACTCTGCCAAAACGAACAAATTCACGCCGCAACTCTGCACTTTGAAGGGCCTCGAGGAACGCTGCTCTCATCGACGCATTCTGCTCAGCCATCCCGAAGGCAAATGACGCTAACGCACGGCTGGTCGACACTAGACTCCGTTGAACGATGCGGACGGACGTGGGGGAAATTACTTGGCTTTTACGACGTCCTTGAATTTGTTGAGCTCGCGACGTCTTCGTCAAGGAATTTCTTGAGCTGCCTGAAGTCCCGGTCATCATCCAACAGCGAATCCCCAACTGCTTCGAGAAAAAGTGCGACCCTTCACCACCAGGCTGTGTGAAAACATTTCAGGATGTATAACAGAAACTCTCTTTCCAACTTGGAATATCGGTTAGGTTTGATAATAAAATCTGTATATTGTAATAAAGTATAGAAGTATGATTGGGACAGAAATTTCTAAGAATTGCTGCAAAAGCGAGCAGCACATCGGCCACACTCTTTGGGCAATTGATGCGATCGTATGTATTCGTCGGAGCATCTGGCGATTCCCCAACTCCCATCGGCAGTTCTTCGGATCTTCCCCTCGCTGGCTCTAATGACGTATGACGTACATCTCGCCCACGCTAGTCGCACTCATTTGCTCTTGTATACTCTGTATATACGGCTCCTGTAGAGCCGAATTTAGTGTAGCGCGAGGGTCAAGCGCTTCATGCTCGTTCCACTGACCCTCAAAAATTTTTCTTCTCTTTTGACCATCTCGACCCTCGCACAATGCAATTACCGTTATTGCTGAAATTTACAGTCTATACATATAACGTATATATAAGTCGCTGATTAATGAAGAATTTCTATATAGTAATTCTCTCTGGACAATCCGTTAATTATAATTAACCCTTCTTTGACAACTCAAATTTAAGGATTTATAAGAAAAATAATTGAATAAATTCCTTTCAGTCTTTTTTTTGAGTGAATAATGAAAAAAAAAAAATATTTTTATGCTTTTAGGGTTTATTGTATTTGATTTGTTTACTGTCTAAATTTCATTGATTAAATAACTGATTGAATAATGAAAAAAAAAAAATATTTTTATGCTTTTAGGGTTTATTGTATTTGATTTGTTTACTGTCTAAATTTCATTGATTAAATAACTGAGACTGGACGCAGTTAAAACAGTGACGTTTGAAAATCAGTTAATAATAGTTCATTAAATTTTGATAGATATTCGTGTAAAGAATAACACAACAATGAGACTGGACGCAGTTAAAACAGTGACGTTTGAAAATCAGTTAATAATAGTTCATTAAATTTTGATAGATATTCGTGTAAAGAATAACACAACAATGCATCAACACAAATTTTTTTGTTATAACTAATATAGAACAGTTGAAATAAAATATTTACTGTTTTACGGTGTCGAAAGTTACAGGCATTGCTGTTTTCTTTTTTTGATTTTTTTGTTATAACTAATATAGAACAGTTGAAATAAAATATTTACTGTTTTACGGTGTCGAAAGTTACAGGCATTGCTGTTTTCTTTTTTTGATTTTACACTTATTATTTATTACGTATGAATTTGGATGATATACTACGTTAAATAATAGTTTATGAACTTTAAGAAATAACTACAAAAATGAGTTAAATAAATAAACATTATCCCTAAAAGCATATAAATCTGTTGATAATGCCTGTGATGTCGATTGTAACAGCGTTTAAAAAAGCCATTTAAATGAGTTAAATAAATAAACATTATCCCTAAAAGCATATAAATCTGTTGATAATGCCTGTGATGTCGATTGTAACAGCGTTTAAAAAAGCCATTGAAATGATCTAAAAAATTTCAAATTCAAAAAATATTTATCTAATATGCTCTGAATATTGTTTAAAAAATTAAATATGTCCGTATTGTTGTAAATGATCTAAAAAATTTCAAATTCAAAAAATATTTATCTAATATGCTCTGAATATTGTTTAAAAAATTAAATATGTCCGTATTGTTGTGAAAATAAAAAAAATATCCTATGTATTCAAAATCCACATAAATTTAATTTTTCAGTTTATTAATGGAATAATAAATGTTTTTTATTAATAAATAAGTGCTTACGAATAAAAAGAATAATTTATTGTCATAAATTTAATTTTTCAGTTTATTAATGGAATAATAAATGTTTTTTATTAATAAATAAGTGCTTACGAATAAAAAGAATAATTTATTGAAAATAAGAACACTTTTATTGCAAATTTTCAATTAAAATCAAAGGGCGTTTCAACTCTAACCTGCTGAGTGTCAATTTGAACAGAAAACAAGTCAAAAGTTTTTTATGGATAAAAATGTAACTTTTTCAATTAAAATCAAAGGGCGTTTCAACTCTAACCTGCTGAGTGTCAATTTGAACAGAAAACAAGTCAAAAGTTTTTTATGGATAAAAATGTAACTGATTATTGTATTTTAAATTTGATAAATTTTCATAAGAGGATATAGTGTTGGAAACTATTGTGCCAAAACTGATGGCTTAATGATTCATACTTTCAACACAAATTCTGATGATTTTAGTGTTTCAACTGCGTCATATGGATATAGTGTTGGAAACTATTGTGCCAAAACTGATGGCTTAATGATTCATACTTTCAACACAAATTCTGATGATTTTAGTGTTTCAACTGCGTCATAATTGTTTTTTCGTTTTTTTTTATGTGAAATTTATCTGCGAATCGGATGTAAATTCAGGGAAATAAATAAATCATATCTACAAGATATTTCTAAGAATAAAACGCACGAGATGAGAAATAGACTGGTGTATCGAGGTTTACAGCCATGTGTTTTTAATAATTGATAATCTACAAGCAGTTTGTGAGAACTCTGCATAAAATCTTGGAAGTCGAGTACAATCGTTTCATTCTTCATGCATATATGTATATGCACATCGTCAATATGTTCTTTTTAGACACATCATCCCACGCAATCCCATCAGGCAAACGTGAGGACGAAAAAAAAAAAAAAGTTATCGACCGTTAAAATCCATAAAACTCCTCTTGGAATCTTAACTTGGTGATATTATCGTCTTATAATCTTTAAATTTACCGGAAAAATTACGAGACACAAAATTATATTATACGGATTTTTAATACATGAACTATCAGTCAAATTTTCAGGTTTGATCTACAGCTATTGTTGAGGATGTGAAATATAGAAATAAAATCAAATAAAAATTTTATGCATCTATCAATAATATATTCTCTGAATGTTTTTATTAAATATTTCAGTATATTCTTTTGATATATTTATTTTTATCATTAATTTAAAAATAATTGCACATCCTCATCCTTTTTGTAAAGCGTTAGGGCACGTTTTCCACCCGTTTAGTCCATTTTTACTAATTTTTCTTATTATAATGGCATAGTAAATTTTGATTTATAATTATACTGTAAATATTTTTTTCATGATCTACATTTTTTTGTTAGTTATAATCAATGATTTAATTTCATTTTGGAAGCCTTTTGTTAGGCACAAAGTAGCTTTTTTTTTGTCACTTTTAGGGCTAAAAAAATGATATTTTAGTCCCTAGGGACTAAACCTTGACTTACTACCGGGAAACTTTACAAATACTGTAATTACGTGTAATAAAAATTACATTCAATACATTTACTTGATCTAAATAATTATTTCGTTTTCTAATAATGCACCTCGAATGGCATTTATCGCAAAATAATTATCAAGATTATTTTTAATCATAAATATGAAAAATGAAAATAATAATAAGTTCGCACGTTTATCAATATAAATAAAATCATAGAGAAAATCCATGTAATTGTAATTACTTGGTTGAAATGTAAAATAACAAAATGTAATAATTTACAGTTGAAAAAAATTAATTAATCTGTATTACGACAATAATAGTCGATTTAGACTTTCGTTTCTCTATTTATTAGAGACTGTAGTCTCAACGATGAATTGTCTCTATATCGTAATGTATCGACAAGAGACTCTATGCAAGAATCTACAGTCATCAGAGTCCCGAAACTTTAAATAGTCTCGCTAACACCTCTCAATTGACCAGCTGAGTGAAATATAGCGTTAGAAAAGCTTTAGCCATGCGTTAACGGCCTTTTAGGTTTACTTTTCATGTGGGTAATGAGTTTAAGAGATAATATGACGTCAGAGACACAGAGAAAATGGTGGCAAAAGTTTCGGAAATCGGCCTCGGATGTTCGTTGCACAAAATGGCTCGCGTTAATCCCTTTTGGGGTTTCCGGCATGAAATGAGATTTCTAGGGAGAAAGTGCTGTGCTGGACTGCGCCAGTGTGACCAACAGCGAGACCCTCTCTGCCTGGCCACGTACGTGTCGTCGAAGAGGTGCTTCGCCTACACCCATCTGCATGTGAAGGTATATTTATGTGTATGAATGCGCTTGGGTGTTTGGGACGCGACGAGAGACAGGGGGAATTCAGTGAGTGAGTTAGCGTGAGTTGATGCGAGGGGTAGTCTAGCACCAGTAGTAGATTTAAGGCTGCAAGAGGAAACTCCTCCGTGGCCATTAGCCGCACACGAGCAAAGCCTTCTGCTACATGGTTCATACATTTTGCCAGCGAAGGATGAGAAAAAAAAATTTAGTCTCGCCTTATATAGTCTGCTTTTCGGAAACACACGTATAGTCGATGCGCGTATCCTCCACAAATAAATATACACTCGTATTCCCTTTCACTGCGCCCCCTTTCAAACCCTGCAGTCTTATTAGTGCATGCATCAGGGTGAAATAAAATACCGCACACTCGTTTTCGGGTTTTAGGTGCATTTTTTTTTTATTGTATTTTATTTTCTGTTTAATCTATATATTTAATACAGTGCCATATGAAACAGTGACGTTTAAAAATCAGTTAATAATAATTCATTAAATATTCATGTAAAAAATAACAGAACAATGCATCAACACAAATTTTTTTGTTATAACTAATATAGAACAGTTGAAATAAAATATTTACTGTTTTACGGTGTCGAAAATTACAGGCATTGCTGTTTTCTTTTTCTGATTTTACACTTATTATTTATTACGTATGAATTTGGACGATATACTACGTTAAATAATAGTTTATGAACTTTAAGAAATAACTACAAAAATGAGTTAAATAAATAAACATTATCCTTAGAAGCATATAAATCTGTCGATAATGCCTGTGATGTCGATTGTAACAGCGTTTAAAAAAACCATTAAAATGATCTAAAAAATTTCAAATTCAAAAAATATTTATCTAATATGCTCTGAATATTGTTTAAAAAATTAAATATGTCCGTATTGTTGAGAAAATAAAAAAAAATATCCTATGTATTCAAAATCCAGATAAATTTAATTTTTCAGTTTATTAATGCAATAATAAATGTTTTTTATTAATAAATAAGTGCTTACGAATAAAAAGAATAATTTTATTGAAAATAAGAACACTTTTATTGCAAATCTTCAATTAAAATCAAAGGGTGTTTCAACTGTAACCTGCTGAGTGTCAATTTGAACAGAAAACAAGTCAAAAGTTTTTTATGGATAAAAATGTAACCGATCATTGTATTTTAATTTTGATAAATTTTCATATGAGGATATAGTGTTGGAAACTATTGTGCCAAAACTAATGGCTTAATGATTCATACTTTCACCACAAATTCTGATGATTTTAATGTTTCAACTGCGTCCAGTCTTCCTTACAACTCGAAAAAGATAAAATTTCAATGAAGAATTAGAAGAATAACCGGAGGCAAAATCGTGAAAATATAAAATAAAAATGACGAAAGAAAAAAGAAAGATGAGTATGAGAGGGACGAGCGATACAATACGGGGAACTAATTCCAAGCATTTATCTTTCTCCCGCAGCTCTCCTTACCCTCCCCCCACAGAGGGAGGTAGGTTAGCGATAGGGCTCGTGGAATATAATGCACAAAAACAAAGACGAGAATAAGTACCGGCAGAGACGAGGCGTTGGTCGGGTTGAGCTTTGTCTCTTTCATTCTCGCATTTTAACTGCTTTGCCTTCTCCCTCTGGCTGCGAACCAGCAGCGCGAATGAGCAGTGGCGGCAGCGAGTGGAAAGGGACACAGTCGAGTGTGAGAAATCGATGAGTGCGATCAAGGTGGCCACACTATATAGTCAAAGTAAAACAAAATCGCACTCACAATTCGCCTTGGTCTGCCTCGGACCTTTCCCACTCTCAACCCTTTTTCCCAACCGGCAACAAAGGCTCATTTCGAGGCTTGATGGCCCTCGCAACCCCAAAGTTTAATAAAGTAATTATCCAACCCTTTGAAATACTATGTAATTTTTTATTTACTTTTTTTTATCAATAATCACCGAAAAAAATTTCTCCACATGAATAAACGACTTGCAGTGTCTTCTTTGTCGATTTGCGGCCGTATTATTTGTAGACAATTTCAAGATAAAAATATCCGCCTCCAAAAAGGGGGGGGGATGAAATTTTTGAACAATAAATAAATTTTATTAACTGTTAATAAATTTTTTTCTCAGTGTGAGCGACGTGAAAAAATTTATTTATCGTCGGAATAATTTAGTGTAGAATTTTTTTTTTGTGTGTTCGAATGATTTTCTCCCTCTACAGTAGCGGATACGGGGTTACTGGCTTTGTCGTAGCAGGTCCTTGCTGTATAGCTCCCACCTAATTAAACATCCAGCTCTCGAATCCTGTGGAGAGTCGGGTCGTCGATGCAGAAGCGATATTAGTCCCCTTGGCTCGAAGACGATGCTTTAGTGTTCTGTCTTTGTCTTTTGTGGAGCGAGAGGCGTGTTACGACCTTCCTGGTTGTCTTTCGCGCCTCCCGGACACTCGACCCTCGACGACGACCCCCGCGACTTATTGTAAAGCCGCCCCACCACCCGGAGATGGCGAGCCAGAGGTAAGAAGTTCGTGAGTCCGTCGCGAGATATACAAATTGACTACAAACCATGCGTCCTCGCAATTCTATACGGGCTATATAAGCTTGCCTTATGCTGCCTGCACGTATGTCGAGGCTTATCTGAGCGCTAAAATTTGTTAATTGAATACGCCAATGAGTTGAAGCATCTCCTAACCACTGTGTACCACCTAGTGCACACATACGCGAGCGAATTGTCCGTCCGGTATGCAGCAGAGCCGGATCCTGCGGGCTTTAACCAACACGCTATACTCTTTTCCCATCTCAAACACGATCTTGTATTCCATGCACGCCGCAGCACGCCTGCGAAACCGAGAGAATAGTCATTAGCCAAATAATGAGTTCTACTATCTTCTCTTTAAGAAAACCTACACGAAAAATCAAACAAATTCTTTTCTGTTCATATCCTCATCCGGCATTGTTTACCTCACTCTTTTCACTTTGTTAAAAGCATATTAATCTGTCTATATTGCCTGTAGTGTCGATTGTAATAGCAATGATTTTTTGAAAATGTCATTAAAATAATCTGAAAAATTCCAAACTCAAAAAATATTCATCTTATATATTTTGGAAATTATTTAAAAAATAAAAAATGTCCGTATTGTTGTGAAAATGTACAAAAATTCAATTTTATTTTGTTCTTCAATTATTTATCGAATGATGGGCAAAAATCGTAGAAAAAAAAAAAAAAAAAAAATTTCGGAATAATGTTCAAAATCCAATTTTAAGATGGTTAGACCGAATTTACCTATAAAAATCGTATAAATTTCAACTTTCAGTTTAAAGCGTTAAATTAAATTAAAAAAAAAATTTTTTTATTAAAATCTTTATTATTTAAAATCACCCTAAACAAAATCTCAATAGCTCAATAGTCCAAGGGTCCATCGCCACCCTAAAAATCGAAAAAAATAATTTATTTAATTGAATTCCGGGTCACTGAACTAGAATGTAACAGTAGAAAATTTTTTTTCATAGTACTTAGTTGAATTATTAATTATTTTTATTTAATTCACAAAGTTTATTCAACTAAGTATATCGTGAAAATGTCATATCTCAGATTTTTGACATTTTCTCCATATAATTCTTCTACAACATAAAAATACTTTTTACACCAAAGCACTCGGACAATAAACACGTAATGTCTCCACTCTGCCATTTGCCTGTCCATAAATCTGACCATAAACCCAGCAAGATACCTGCGACCACGTACACTTTGATTGTTCCATGTAGAATATTACCCAAAGCCAGAGAGGTTTGCTCTCCCTTTTCAGCGCATTTCCATCACCTTTGCCATGCTAATCACAGTGTTTATTGTGCCCAGGACTGACTTTGAAGTGGCAACAGACTAGATTCATGATAAAAAGCTTTGCTCCACCAATGCTCACCTTGTCCAGCAACTGGTCCACCATATTTTACGTCTAACACGCGAACTTCACCCACCACCACCGCCAACCCGTCGGCTTTTTCTGCCGGATCACACCACGAACGATTAGTCTATGCCCAGCCAGGACTCATTGAACCATCCTGCGTCACTTCTCGTGGCTTTTTGACAATCTGCCCCAGGGATGCGATTGATTGTCGATCTCGTCAGTGCTTCCAAGTGTTATTAGTCAATGTCCCCGATGGATCATGGTCCTGCTGATGGTTGGGACAATTTCTACGACCACACGTAGCCCCTCTGAAGCAACTAAATCAACCAATTTTTATCCATCATGAAAATGAGATTTGATCAAGTGGGATAGAAATAAATCAAAGTTGATCTACTGAGATCAAAATGTTGCGAATTTTTCTTTCTCAGTTCATTTCATTACATGTACGGAGATCTAAGTTGATGTAACATGTGATATCCACATTGATGT
>MVJL01006038.1:0-15359 GCA_002156465.1 Macrocentrus cingulum | reverse complement strand
AGGGGGGGGGGGGGGGGAGTTAAGATTGTTGCTCTACAGTTGTCAACAAAATTGCCAATCGATTTTTTTTTCTCTCGCTTAATCACTAAACTATTGTATGTTGGAAGAAAAAAATTTTTTTTCTCTTTCTCTGGCCTCATTTTTTTCCGTTGCATTATTGCTCTTTGGTAAAATTTAAAAGTTGCCTTGAACGATATCGGATACCTTAAAACTTTTAATACTCTCACTTTAATACTTCCAAGCTCCTGGTGGAAGAAAACGTGCGAGTGGTAAGTTGTCGCGTCTTTTTAGTCGCTTTTTTCTCCATTATGTGAAGATATTCCCGGGCTTTGTTGTTATTTTTCTCGACTTTTTTTTTTACACAACATTAGGATGGTGGATCGTATGTAGTTGCGCCAGACGCTCGCTTATTTCTCGACAATGACGGTCGTTATGCGATTATACGTCATTTCTTATCGCCAATGCCAATATTTTCCAATCTTTATGACGCCCCATTTTCTCATAAGTCTCATGTTCGCAAAGACGATTAAATTAAAAATTGTAATTTATACTAATTTTATAGTGTCATCAGTTGGATATTGTGGCAGTAGCTCGTTTTACGTTGATTAATTTACTAGAGACGCGAGAAAAATCCAATGAATAATTATGACAGTCATTTTACATCATTAAAGCTGATTGGAATTAATTTTAAGTCTCAAACAGGTTCAGATAGTTTTTATTATTATTAAATATTGAATAAATTTTATGTTCAAAATTTTTTTATAACATGTTAGATAATCACAAAAGTTCTATAAATATAAAAATAATTTTTTTTAATTTAGTAGTTTTTAAAAATACGTTTAAAAGGAAAAAATTCAGGTCAATGAAGAACAGTGATTGTTCTTTTATTGGAATATCTAAAAAATTATGAGAGTTAACAAATTACTTCTAAGACCCTTTTTTATAGAGAATTTTAAGAGCTACAAAAAATATAATATGCAAAAATCGTGTAAAATTAGTAGTTTTTGAGATATTTAAAAAAAATGTACTTTCTGAAATTTTCTTGTGATCATTTTCGAATATCATTTTCTATTATTAATATCTCGTAAATTTTAAGAGTTATCAAATTATCATAAAGAACCTTTTTTAAAGAGAATTTCAAGGGCTACAAAAAATATGTTGTGGAAAAATCCAATAAATCTACTAGTTTTTGAGATATTTCTAAAAAATGTTGTAAAATTTTGTTTCGATTTTGTTCGGGGAATAAATTCCCATGATTATCGAAATTCAAGACGTGTAACGAGAATTAAAAAAAAAAGGGCATTACTTTACCTGACATCTGACATGTGCAGAGGAAGAAGCATGGTATATTTTATTCCTGGAAATGCCCAAGCGGGTTGAAGATAAAACGCGAGATTGTTGAAAAATGTTGCGTGGAAAATGGGCGAGTGTGGAATTAAGAAAAAGTCTTGGTAAAAATCTCGAATGCTCTACTTTTTCTTCTTCTTCTTATGGGCCAACACGATGTACTATATATATATTACGTCACAGAGACGCCTTTATACCATTCGTCTCCGACATTTTGTGGATCAATAAACTTGCATCCGCATAGTAGAGGTCATGTTCTCCAACCGCGTGCCAGCTCAGCTTCTCTAGTTCACTGAATACCAACTGTACCGGGTGCACACACAAGAGCAAGTCGGGGAAAATTGCTCAAGGCCAAGTCCACTGATCCACACGTCGATCCCAACATAAATACTTTCGCAGAAAAAAAAAATCAAATTTTTCTCTCGCTCATCTTGGAGGCGCATAAATTTGCGTGCAGTGCGTTAAATATCGGTTGAAGAGGAAAAAGCTTGGAATAAAAATTACTCTATTTTTAATTTTCTACCAAAAAGGTTCTGAAACTTTTTCCGAAAAAACGATTATTTCAATGAATTACAGGCCCTCAAAGTTCCTGATGATAATTAACACGCGGATATTATTCGTTATCAAGAACTTTGAGGCTTGCTAGCCGCCAAACTATTTGTTTTTTCGAAAAATATCTGAGAATCTTTTCGACAGATAATTTCAAACATAATAACTTTTATTTGAAAGTTTTTTCTGTCGGATAGCTTCTATCCATAATTAAAGTTATTTAAATATCTATGGTACGCCCGAGAAGTCCGTGAAAAAATCTTTAATAAATCAAAATTTTCCACGCTAAGATATGAGGTTCCACAGAGTGTGGAACAATTGTAAAAAGTTTTTTTCAACATTTTTCTAGCTAGTTTAGTAGTTTTACATCCTGAAGAGCCTCATATCTTAGCGTGGAAAAATATTTTTGAGTTTTCCCTTGAAAAATACGCTCAAAATCTCACTCAAAAGGTTCTCACGTAGACATTACATGTAGTGAAAGACAAAAAAAAAAAAAATTGAATTTCTGTTCGTATTTAAACAATAACTTGATTTATGTCGCTGGGGTGGATGTGCAATGAATTGTACCGTAACAATCACGTTTTAATCAGGTTATATCTCTGCACCACAAGCAATGGACCATGCATCGACACGCGTAACCTATATATACAAAAAGAACACCAAAAATCAACAGACTAATTGACGTGAATTCCAGCTGGGGAATTTGCTTGTCGATATTCCGCCAATTCAATGCCCTCAAACTTCTGTACTATAATGAGAATAGCAATAGAATTTTATTTTCATCATGAAATTTAATTGTCTATATATACGCGTGTTATTTATCATTGTTGTACATGTGGTAGTTTGCTGGAAATGGATAAGAGAGAACAAAATACGTAAATTTTCAAAGCTATAACATTATATGTATTTTTTTTTCTCTCGTGCTTATTTTTCCCAATGGAATTATCCTCGTGAAATAAACAAACACCGTTATATGACACAAAGCCCATTCGTGAAATGATAAAAAATTGTCTCAGCTTAAATAAATTCAACCGTGAAAATTTTTTAAAGGCCTTTATTTTGAGTTGAAAACAAAATAAAATCAAAATTAAATTGTAATTTATTGAAAATTAGAAATTTGAAAAAAAAAAAAGATTAAAAGATAAATTTTTTTTTTTTTTCAATTAATTTTTAGTTGAACTTGATTTTTATTTTATTTTTTTATATACGTTCTTTTTTAAACACGTGATAGATTATTGTTATTTTAATTTAAATAATTAATTTTTACGTTTTGACGATTTTGTAAAGAAAAATATCACTTCCTGAGGATCATTTTTCTTTCGCAACTCGTCATTTTCCAACTAAATTGATTCAGCTTGAAATATTAAAAAAAAAAAAGTTAAATTGAACGTAGGAAAAACGCAATTACATACAGGTACTGTATATCGCGGTAATTTTCGTTCATAATTCAGAAAATACACCGATTTTTCTGCGAATGAATAAACAGATTATGATCAATTTCAAGTGTTTTTATAAATAATTGCGACCGGAATCGAATCTACGTCAAAAAAGAAAAAAAAAAATTTGGACAGTTGTTGACGTTCTTCTTTCCGGTGTAGATTACCGAATTATTTTCGACGTTTTTTCGGGTGGAAATCATGTCACCTACTTTTTCGGTACAAAAAGCATGATTTTTACATGCAAACGCCGTTTTTTTCGACACAAGCAACGTAATGTCACTAGAATGTTAGTTAAAATTATGTTTCAATGTTATGTGAAAATTAGCAAGATGGCAATATACAAAAAATTTTCACTCACCGCACTCCTGGAGACGTCCGTACTGGCCGAAAACCCGGGGAGAAATGAAAGTTTTTGTGGGAAAGTCCGATACGCCTGACTTTATCGATAATTGCTCTGTTATCTCTGACGTGTACTGATATCAGAAAAAATCAATACTATCGACCACGTCAGTCAGTTCTTCCCGGGCTTTTGGAGAGTGCTGACGTGTCACAGCACACAGTGAGTAAAACATTTTATACATTGCTATTTCCGCAAATTATTCGCTAATTAGTTCATCATTTAAATAAATTCAACATATATCGATATGAAAACAACATAATTTCCGGTGTAGGCCACTCAATTACTCGATGAAATGGCCGTCTTATCGAGTGAAAATCTCCCACTTTTTCAGTGCAAAATCTATCATTTTTCCATACAAACGCCAATTTTTTTAATACAAGCGGCGTAATTGTACTTGAATTTGAATTAAAACTGTGTTTTAATGTTGGGCGAAAATTGGAAAAATGGCAATATATAAAATTTTTTACTCACCGCACTCCTGGAGACGTCTGCACTCACCGAAAACCCGTGCAAAACTGAAAATTTTCGTGAGAAAGTCCGTTGAGCCTGACTTTTTCGATAACAACTTTATTGTTTTTTAATATATCTCTGTGACGTATACTGATAAGATAGTAGGCACTGAAAAATCAATAGCCTCGATCAAGTCAGTCAGTTCTTCCCGGGCAGTGCATCAGACGTGTCGAGGCGCCTATAGTGTGTAAAATATTTTATTTTTGCAAATTATTTGTCAATGAATTGATTATTTATATACAATCATCATATATCAATATAAAAATGACTTAATTTCTGGTGTCTTCGTTTTTGAGGTGAAAATTTCCAACTTTTTCGAAGTCCTTTTAGACATTTCGCCCACGTTGTCCAGTTTTTACCGGGCTTTCTTATTACTTTTTATATAGAGTAGCTATTATAGGGATGTGCTCCATGGTTCAGCCTTTTCTTATTATTTGAAGCCTGGAATTTTGTGTATAATATCAGGTAATCAATTAAATCAAAATCCTTCTACACGAGACAGAAAAAAAAATTATTTGCGTTTGAATTACGATCTCGAGAGGTACAACCCGCTATATACGAGGACTCGAAAAATCAATGTCGCTGTCGGCATCTATACTTCAGCACACCTGTAATATGCATATATGAATGTAAAACATACGTGTATTGCATATACAAATTTGACTAATACATATATTTCATCATATTCAAATGTGAATAAATCGTCTTTTATACTTTTATCGAGGCATACATCACCAATATACTCGTGTTCTTGATTATCTGACTTTAAAATCCACCGGTGGAAAATGTGAGCATCAGTTTTTTTTGTTAATTTTATAGGTACTTAAGTCCAGGATGTTTTACTTTGAGAGGTTTGTTCAATCAAACAAAAATAAAGTGTACTATTGAAGTAAAGATCTTGTTCAAGTGCATTGGAATGATTTCGTGCTTTTTTTTTATCGTCGATTAGTTGACGTCAACACTGAAAACATACACAAAAATTTATATCTTTTTATTTAGGTTTTTTTTTTGGCATTGTGAATATCAAACGACTGTTTATGGGGATTGAGATATAAATGAGAATTTATAGGTTACGCGATACAAAAAAAAATAGTGAAAGAATGGGAATTTTTTGTTGTCATGTGAAAAATACCCATCTTTTTTATATGTTCGATAAACTGTCATTAATCGGTAGTATACTTTTATTTACGGTTTATTGTTTTTTTTGAGTGCAATTAATGATTTTGATGGATTTTTTTTGTTGAAGATATTTGTTTGAAGAAAAAAAGGAATGAGTCTCGTTTAATTTGTGTGGAACACCTTTAAGCTTTTATGATGACTCCCAGCGGGACATCTGAATGATCAGTTGACTCCCCTTACGCTCGTTTGACCTCCCAACTCTCAATCTACCCCACAGAGACGTAAAAATTTTATAGAAGAGTTGAATAAAATGGCAACGACTCTCTGTCGATACTGTCAAGTCATTTTAGCCTAGAAATTGTTAATTATTAATTTTTTTTCGCGAAATTTTTTGAGACCCTTGTATATTTGACGTTTTTCGTGATTTTTTGTCGTTTTTTTAGTGATAATTCGATTAGTAAGCGAGATAGTTAAAAATGTTACTTGAAATAAATTATTTGTAATTAAATTATCTACAAAAAATATAGAATAATATTTTTTCTATCTCTCACAGTTTTTGAGATATTTTGATATTTTAATTTTTTAAAATATCTCAAAAACAATGAAAGATATTAAAAAAGTTTATTGACGTTTTTTATTGGAAATTTGATTATCTATCATTTAACTTTTATGAAATTTTTCGTTATCTCCGTTAGTTATCGAGTTATCAGTAAAAAATTGAAAAAAATCATGAAAAACGTTAAATATCCAAGGGGGGAACAAACTAATTTTTTTTGGTATGATTTAATATTAACGAAATTTTAGTTGAGAGACAAAATTTGTAATTAAATGTGTCCGAGTAGCTGGTGAATGAGGGAAAATCTTCGTGTAAATTCATAAGTTGGAATTAATTGTAGGCGTAGCAACGAAATAAGCCCATCATCCTACTCCATAAATTCATATTGAGATCCTCATTTAGAAAATCTACTTTAAAACACTTATTTAACAACTTATATTGATAGTTAAAAAATTATTATTAAATATTTCACGGGAGAAAATTGCAATTGTATCGATGGAAAAATCGACTTTTAAATAAATCGAGAGGAAATTACAGTAAAAATTGTGATTAAAATTTTAGAAAATATTTTTTGCAGGCTGTGGAAAGGTTCTATGTATATTATTTTCATGAAAAAATATTTTTTTCCATCGATTGATGTATGTGTGTAAAAAATGATTTTTTTGTTTAAAATTTTTTAATTGAGATTAATCGATTTAATGGTAATTTTTGTTGTTTTTTCAGAGACTGATTGCCGAGCTGAACAAGGAGCAGGATGCTTTCATTGCCGGTAAAAATCTTGAGAAAGGCGAGGCCGTAGCCCCGTGGGTTGGGGCACCAAACGAAGACGCGTTGCGCGAGGAATGCTTAGCTCTCTCT
The DNA here is from genome assembly GCA_002156465.1 of Macrocentrus cingulum. NCBI lineage: Eukaryota > Metazoa > Arthropoda > Insecta > Hymenoptera > Braconidae > Macrocentrus > Macrocentrus cingulum. The sequence continues at coordinate 8,581 of MVJL01006038.1, read as the reverse complement.
ACTGTAAGTATTATTACATACTCGAGATTTTTTGGCATCTGCAGTGCTATTACTTTATGTTACTTCCTTTAAAGTACTCTGGAAAATGTTCAAAGCCGACGAAAATTACATTTTTCTACTCTAAAAGACTTTTTACAAGGAAAAAAAATCCTCATGTAAATCGTTTTTTTTTTTCAATATCTCAAGATGCAAGCGAATTATGTAATTTTTACATCAGACCTTTTTTACAGAGAATTTAAAAAGCTTTAAAAAAGGTATCTATAATATTTTCTGTAAAACCCACTGTTTTCGAGTTATCAAGGAAATGCGTTGCTGTAAAAATTGCAAAACTCTCTGAACTATGTTGGATTTTTTTTTTTTTTTTTATAGGATCGTCGCAACTTTGTAAGAGCTCCTCCACCAGGCGTCGAGTTTAACTGGGATTTTGAGGCAATTCAACCGATGGCACAAGCCACCCTTGCCCTGGATCCCAATTTAGAGACAATGAGGTTCGAGCTAGTCCCTAAAGTGTAAGTAAAAAAAATTCTTTCTTTTAGTTTATCGTACGGCAATTAACTTGATATACCCTTTTAAAAACATTTCTACTCAATGATACAAATAAAAATAACAGGATAACCGAGGAGAATTTCTGGCGCAATTACTTCTACCGAGTTTCCCTCCTTCGTCAGAGTCACGAGCTAAACGCAATGGCCAGTCAAGCAGAAAGCAACCCCAATCAAAGCCTGACAACCTCTGGTAGCATCGATCACACTCAAGGTAAATTTTCTTCAGATAAATCTGCACCTAATTTATCGTGTAAATGTAAATTTTCAAAAAAAATTTTCGTACGTAAAAAATTTTTTTTTTGTTACATTTTTTTTCTTCGTGTTTCGCGGTAGTTTGAAATCAAATTTTGCTTTTTGTATATCTGCACATTGTTTAACACTTATTTTTTAATGCTAGAAAATTCATGAAATCTATTTGTCAACGAATATTTCAAATTTTAGAGGTTTTTCAGTTGAAAAAAAAAATTTTTTTTTTTTGAATTATTAAAAAAAGGTTAAAAAAATTTTTTTTCCATTAGTCTGAAAAACCTCGTAGAGTGACTGATGCAGAGACAAATATTTATAATTGTCTCTGACAAGTCTGAAATTGACTTTTCTCTGTCATAACGCGCGCCAGCAGTGGAATGAGCTTCTTCGCACTCATCGATTCGAGATATACACGATGGTAGCTTCACGTGAAATATTGAAACAAGGTTTGCAGCTATTATTACTCGTTTTTAAATATCATTATTATTTTTATGCACTTTTTACGCTGTACAGGCTGTGTATTTTTTTTTTTCAAGGAGTTGTTATATGTGGAGTAGTTGTAGTTTATTGATTTTAATGTAGCTACGAGATTTGTGTTTGCACAGCTCGAGTAGCAACCGACATGGAAGACATAAAAAATGTAGCAACAGCCACTTCGAATCCATCTCCCGACAGCATCAGGTTCAATGATGTTAAACACACGAAAAATAGCGGTAAAAAAGCTGGGCTAACAGCAGCCAAAGGTTAGTATCAAAGATGGCACAGACTCAGGAAAAACAAATTGGATCTTTCACAATTGTTTTTAGTTCTTACTCGAACTATTAATTTTTTAGAAAAAACAATTTTTCATCGAACTTTGTGTGCAATTTTTTTTTATTTTTGAATATATCTTAAAAACTATGAAGTTTAGTGAATTTTTACTAAGAATCTTTTTTATAGATCGAAAAATTTTCTACAAAAAAGATCTTCTGCAGAAATTTTCTAACTTTCATCGTTATTGAGATATTTCAAAAATACTATGACGATAATTTTTTTTTTATCGAATTTTCTGCAGATTTTTTTTATTTTTCGAAATATCTCAAAAATCATTAAGTTTAGCAGATTTTGACTAGAAATCTTTTTTATAGATCTGAAAATTCTCTACAAAAAAGATCTCTTGTAAAAGTTACTAAAATTGAATAAATATTAAGATATTTACAAAAAAGAAATACTAGATATTTCTTGATGTCACAGAGATTTATTTTTACTTCAATTAAATTGCGTTGGTTAATGCCACAAGGAGATGGAGCTTTCAATATCATTAACTTTACTCGAGAATCCTTGATGAGTTTATCGGTAAATAATCAAACACAGTGTCATCATCAGTCAAAGGTCACCATTCGTTACATTCGCAATTATCCACGACAAACATCATCAGAGACACCGGATATTGAGTTTCACAAACTCCGCGACTTACTTAAATTTCTATTTAAATCATCCTCAAACACCAAAGCCATAATAATCATATAAAAAAAAAAAATAGTCCAGATCAGCCGGACAGAAGCAGCTAATCAGTGAGTACGCTCGTTAAAAATGTTTCTTAAAAGCATTTTAGTGTAAATTCCAATATTTAATTTTACTGCAACCCCCAACATCATGACTGTTGTATATATAATACGATGTGTAGGTGCTCAATGTACTGCCTCTGAATGTTTTAGCAAAAAAAATCACGCTTTAGAAAATTTTACACTGCATAAATTTAAATTTATAAAAAAAAAAAACAAAAAAGGATTTTTCATTCTATTTTGTCTGCAGCCTAAGAAGAGGAGAGCCGTTAACCACAATCCCAAATAAAGCACATCCTTCAATAACATTATAATTTATTAATTATCGTTAAATAATTTGTCATCATAATTATGATTTATTAGTTGTTTTTTTTTTTTTTCGCGTACACACGTGTCATGTAATACTTCATTGTATAGTTAATTATTTGACTTATTTATTTTTAATCTTATCGATAAAAAATCATGTGACATTTTGATCATCATACACGCGACGTCATTATTAATAACTTCGTGACTCCTCTGACGGTATTTAAATAATATAACAAATATACCAATGAGTGTTGACGCAGATGAATACACGATAATAATAATATAGTACTTGTAAACCGCTGAAAGTTTAGCGTTATTATTTAGTTATCGAGTATACATATATCGCGTGTCACGATAAAAATATACTCTACTTAAAAATATCGCGAGATTAAATAAGAAAAAAAAAAAAACAAACAAAAAATTATAAAATTAGACAAAAATTTGGTATTAGATAAAATGAAACATTGAATACGAGTTGATAATTATTGATAATAATAAATATATAAAATATAATCGAGGAAAAAAAAAATACAATTTGGGAAGAGGAAAAAAAAAAAATTTGTCGAAAAAGATTTTTCTCTTTGAGGTTTTTTCTGTCCAAACGCGTGTGCATTATTCATAATAATGCTGATTAAATTGCAATATTGTGAAAATTTCAGAGTGAATTATTATATATATATATTTAAAAAGAATAGGAATTAAATTTGTTGAATGACAATATACGTGTTCTAATATTGAATATGATGGGTGACACCACATGCATAAAAGAGAGAGATTTTTAATGTACACCAGTGTATAGTGCAAAAAAAAATCGACTATTTTTTTTTTCGTTCGAGTCTCGTATTGATAAATCATAGTTATGTTTTAAAAGCTCACCATAAAAATGAACTTGATTCGAACATTTTTAAAGGTCGTTGGCGAATTTTGAAATTTTCAAAAATAATCAAAATGTGATAAAAAAAAATTTTTTTTTGTCTTTTTTGGCTACGACAAATTTTTTTACAAAGTTTAAATTTAAAATATGAATTTTTATGGTTCATTTATGAATTTTATAAGTTTTTAGAGTAATAAAAATAAATTTTTTTTTTCAAATGGCATTCATTTATCAGCAAAAACAGACGAAAAAATTTTTTTCGTATGCAGATTTACGCAGATCACTGCAAGAATTTTTGAAGTTTATAAATGATCCCTTAAAAATAAATTCTTTAAAGTAAAACTTCATAAAAGTTATTTAAATTACATATCGTAGGAAAAAAGGACAAAAAAAAAATTTTTTTTTATCACATTTTTACTACTTTTAGAAATTTCAAAATTTGTAAGAGACCTTTAAAAATGTTTGAATCGAGCTAATTTTTATAGTGAGCTTTTAAAATATCAAAAACTATGATTTATTGATACAAAACACGAAAAAAAAAATAGTCGGTTTTTTTTTGCGCTACTCTAATGTACACCCACGCCAGCTAAAATTGAATACTATTCTTAATAGTTGATGTTAAAATTAATTTTTAAGTTGGCGCGATTTATTATACTGTGGTAGATCCACATCTTTTTTTTTTTTAGTTGGATATTATTATTTTGCGCAAATTAATATATGGCAATATTTAGGCCTTCCACTCGGGCCAAAGTGGGCTAAGTATATATCTTGCGTTAAAAACTTGAAAAATTCACAAAGGGCCGTTGCAATATATGTTTACTGTATAGAAGAAAAAAAAAATGAAAAAATCACGTTGGGATATATAAATATTATTATACATATGTGAATATAAGAAAAATACACGAGAAATATTATACAATTGTGCAAAAAAAATCAGAGGGAAAAAAACAGAAAGAAATTTTATGAGGTTTTATGACATTTTCTTGATACAGGGTCCTTGAATCGATGAAAATTATGGAAGATCCAAAAATATATTATTTTCTTGAGTTTAATTTTTTATCATCCTCATATATGATTAATTCATTATTTAAAATACTCCTAATAAAATCATTACTCACTGAATATACGCAGAAAAATTTTTATTTAAAAAAAAAAAAAAAATTTTCTCTATGAAATAAAAAATTGAAATAATTTTTTTCATGATAAATTTTATGGTTTTTTAAATTGATTTAAGGGATTTTTCTGGGTGTAAAGTCAAATTTTATAAGTTTAATTCACTGACATTTGAAAAAAAAAAACACTCATACACATACACAAACACACATACCCTCAAATGCCCTCTGCAAAAAAGCTACAACGCTGCTTGTGCCTCTCCGCAGAAGAAGAATGGGAAGGGGAATTGGAAGCTGAACTGAAGGATTTCGAGATCGTGTCAGATGGCGGAAAAGCTGCACCATCAACAAACACATGTGAAAATGAGGACTGGGAAGAACAGATGGATAAACTTCTCACCGAGGACGAGGATCTCAAGTGAATTTAGTCAAATAATGTGTGCTTAATTGTCAAAAAGAAAGAAAAAATTTTTCTGATCAAGTTTGAATTGTAGTTGTCGCGACGAGGGCACTTAAAGATGATGAAGAACATGCTAATAAAACAAAATGGGACAGTCTTACCCTTTAGAAAATAAAAAAAAAACGCCAGTTGCGATGCTTTTTCTCTCGTCATCGCCATCGTTGTATTACCAATCGCACAAAGTTCACCAATGTGACGCTGCGCTCGCCTCTGTACAGAAAAAGTGATTACTAATTATTGTAGTTTGACCTATAGATTATCAGAGGATTAATAATATGTAATATACTGGAATACAGTAGCTTATGTTAAGCGTGCGCGCCTAAATGTACTGTCGATTGTTCTTTTTGTTTTTAAAGCCCATAAAAATTTCTATGTATTAAAATGGATTAATAGATGATTTAAATTGGATTTTATTCTTGGGGCAATTAAATTTAGTTATAAATAAATTTTTTTTCCTAAAATAATGTTGATTAGAAAGTTTAAACACTGATTTTTAAGTCGTACGTGTTGCGTCAATTTAAAATGGCGGCTGGTTCCACATCGCATTTTTAATTATTTATCTATACAATTTCGTGTGAATATTTTCTCAATTGAAATATAGGATTTTTTTTAGAAAATGTGAGAGAATAAAATAAAAATTAAGTGTAAAACCAAACTTCATTTTTATTATTATGAATTGATGTAGAAATTTTCTGTCGACATTTTTTTTTTTTTTCAGCACTCACAAAAAATCTTGAAAATTCGAGTACAGACTTGTCAATTCAAATATTTCTTCATGATATATATGGCGTGCATGCATGGCGGCATTACGTTTCGTCCATAAAGTTGCCCAATTTTTTTATTCATTATAAACAACAACAAAAAACGTCTGATTAGATGCTTTCTTGTAGAATGCGTCATTTAGGCAGGCTTAATAACTTCTGAGATGCAATACTACCATTTTAATAGTATGTTTAAATGTCAACAGCACTTGAGAAGCTCCACGTAATCGTTAAGGGCCTAAATATCATTGCGAAGGACTATATAATAGGAGAATAATAAATGAAATGAAATGAAATATATAAATATGTTTATAAAACGTGAAATGAAAATTACAAAAAAAAAAAAAACAAAGTCACATATGTTAAAACTACTGAAAAATTATTATATGGCATTTAGGTTTAACGGTGGTGTACAATTATAGTATTGATTATTTTTCGTTGATTCGTCTGATGCAACACGGCCATTTTGTTCTTGTTTTATTATGTCGTGTTCCTTCAGATTTACAGTGATATACATATTATATATACATATATTTAAATTATCTCGATCAAAAAAATTACGAGTTTAATATGTATATCTTCATATCCAATAATATTCATCAGTGTGTTATTAAATATATTATTTACTTGACTAAAAAAAAATTACAGTTGATAAAAAAGAGAGAAAGAAGTATATATTTCACCCACGAGATAATACATTCGATACTTATGTATGTATATATACACGGTATACATATTATAAATATAAAAAATATACATAAAATATATGTTGTTGAATCCATTGAAAGTACGATAATATATTATATGACTACTAAATGAGAATGCAAAGCAGCAGACTTTAACTTTAATGGGAGAAAGACAGAAAAAAAATGGAGAAAACCTATTGAAAAAAATTAAAAAATTGATAATATTATTGCGATAATGTATAACAAACTCGTGTACCTCGTGAAGATGAAAATAAAAAAAACTACACAAACTGGCGGAATTTATTACGTTTTTTTTTTTAAATGTCTTTATTATGCTTGTCTTTATGGTCCTCGCTCAATATTCCATTTTTTTTTTGTTATTTTTTAATAAAGCAAATCAGGTTAGCCAATTGCACGTTTTTTTTATTTCATAACTTGTTAAATGTTTTTAGGGAAATTTCAATCTAAAAATTTACAGGATATTATTTAATAATACATTTGAGAATCAAAATTGTTTATATTTTGGGATTAATAACAGTTTGAAATTGTTTTTTGCAAATTTAAATTTAAATTTTATCTAGGCTAGGTTGGTAATAGTGAAAAAAAAAATTTATATTTTGGGATTAATAACAGTTTGAAATTGTTTTTTGCAAATTTAAATTTAAATTTTATCTAGGCTAGGTTGGTAATAGTGAAAAAAAAAACTACGGCCAAGCACCATAGAGAGCACACCCCGTAGAGCGCTGGTAAAATCGCATGGTAATAGAACGCGCGGATAGTCAAGTTACCGATCGAAAAATTTCTTTACCATGAAAATATATACGGCGACGATTACTAAAAAAAACTACGCGACACGGCTTCACTTTTTAAATAATAACTCGGAAACTAATCATACATAGGATCTGGTTTTCAATACCAACCATCTTCGATAATCTAAAAAAAACTACGCGACACGGCTTCACTTTTTAAATAATAACTCGGAAACTAATCATACATAGGATCTGGTTTTCAATACCAACCATCTTCGATAAATTACGAAAAGATTGGTACTAGTTTCAAGTATATTAATAAACGATTGCGACCTGTATCGTGTTTACATACGGCACTTTTTTACGGACAGACGCCTATTGGAAATTTCAACGGTAAATATCTAATGACTAAGACAACATATTAATTAAGTATAAATGGTGAAAATGACGCGTCGAATCTCCTCTTTCGAATGACCTATTAATTAGAATTTTTTTACAACTATTCGCGACGTATGATGCCATATTATGCATCACAGTCACTGAATCGACGCGTGGCGAGAGCAGAGCACACCTATGCTGCGCATATACGGGGTGTGCAAAATTTTTTTACCGCCAGACGGCGCGTTATCACGGCCGCCGCACAGCCGTATTCATAGTCCGTTCTCAAAGCAATACTTAATAAGCCTGATTTCATGTAAAATTTTTTTACCGCCAGACGGCGCGTTATCACGGCCGCCGCACAGCCGTATTCATAGTCCGTTCTCAAAGCAATACTTAATAAGCCTGATTTCATGAAGGCGGTCTTATTGGATTTAAATCCAATAAGACTCGGAGAGATCTCGGGTAAATTCACTCAAAACTCGCATAGCACCGTGCACTGCAAATTCACTGTGACCGCTCAGACAATTGACGAGAATGTCGAAGAGTTCAAAACTCGCATAGCACCGTGCACTGCAAATTCACTGTGACCGCTCAGACAATTGACGAGAATGTCGAAGAGTCCTGGCCAATTTTCCGGCCAATCCTAGTGTGCTATTGCAGATATTGCATAGGCCAATGATGCACGAACCTTGCTTATGGACTCGTGCATTCGAAGAGTCCTGGCCAATTTTCCGGCCAATCCTAGTGTGCTATTGCAGATATTGCATAGGCCAATGATGCACGAACCTTGCTTATGGACTCGTGCAAACCCAGCAGCAGCAGTTCCTTGATTTTTTCTTTTGTCGTCAGTTTGATCTCGGGTGGACGATATTTTTCGGCCAGTGAGCTCCAGTGCGTCTCGACATATTGCTTCA